>LBNU01017318.1:2780-47861 GCA_014162995.1 Artemisia annua
AGTTTACACACCTTGTTTTCATTGCCAGGCATGATGAAGCCCTGAGGTTGGTTCATGTAAACCTCCTCATCCAATTCACCATTCAAGAAGGCTGTCTTCACATCCATCTGATGTATAATCAGATTGTGAATTGATGCCAAAGCAATCAGCAGTCTTATGGTACTGATACGTGCCACAGGGGCATAAGTATCAAAATAGTCTATTCCTGACTTTTGCTTAAAGCCCTGAATGACCAGCCTTGCCTTGAACTTTTCAATAGTTCCATCTACCTTCATTTTTCTTTTGAAAATCCATTTGCAACCTAGTGGTTTGCAACCTGGTGGTAGATCAACCAACACCCAAGTGTTGTTGCCCATGATGGAATCCATCTCATCATTTATTGCTTCTTTCCAGAAAGCAACATCCTGTGACTTCATTGCTTCTTCAAATGTTTTGGGATCATCCTCAACAATGAAGCAATAGGAGTATTGGTCAGAGACCTCATTCCTTGTTCCTTCAACTAAATATAATTGAAACTCAGGTCCAAATGACTTTGGAGTCCTGACCCTTTTGCTCTTTCTGAGCTCAGGTTCAGGTTGTTGAACCACAACCTCATCAGTGACCTCTGATATACCAATGTCATCAGTTCCATTTGGAATCCTGTGACTTGGTCTAGGGACTGATGAGAATCTATTCTCATCAAAGAGTGCATCCCTAGATTCAATTATTGAATAAATTGAAACATATTCATTAGGTTCAATAACATAGAAACTATTAAATCGTTATATTTATAATCTTAGACTATTATTGTAAAATCGTAGTGCTTTGAATCATAAGTAATTTTGTAACGTATTAACTATTTTATATAAAATAATGAGCAACACTAAAAAGAACCTGCTTGATACTGAACCAAGTTAACCCTTTACTCAACCCACCAGTCCCGCCCAATTCATTACCACAACTCGTAATAAGCATGTTACTTTATGGCCGATAGAAAGAATGACAATTAACATGTACCTTATAAAAGTTGCTACCCATTCTTGAGTAGTATGGGTAGTGACATGTAAGAAGTTGTGGCGATGACGTTTCTGTCTTTCTTCAGCACTCATAATCACAAGATTGGCCAATTGAAGCTGCACCTTCAGACTTCAGTTATGTTCCATGAGTTACCAAGAATAGCCCCTTCCCCAAGGGATTGTGCTGTACCCGCAAACTATAGGCACACAAAGAATTGATTATCCAAACATCTCTTAAAAGAAATAAATCACCATCATCATATTATCAAAATACAAAGATAAAAACAACATAAGTAAATGAGTTAAAAGACCAAGAAAATACCATTAACATAGAAGCATCATTTTTTAAAACCACCAGCAGCGGCAACATTTATACTCAGATATGGTTGTAAGGCATGAACCTGATTGGATGAATTGGTGTGGATGAGATTATTCAAGAATTCAAGACAATCATGTGGGGTAACAGACATCATTAGTTTTTCATATTATACATGCAACTAATCAGCTGAAATGTTAAACCATACATTCCAAATATAGAAAAACTATAGCTTGCATTCTTGGTACTTTGTTGAGTGTAGGCCATACCAAGTGAAAAACATGGGAAATAAACACTGATTGATTGAGATAAAGGTAATGAAATATCCAGTATGACATGATCACTTATAAAACAAAAGAATGATAGATATACACCTTATGTTGCCCTCGATGAACTTTCTGAAAGGTACTCCATGATAATACAAAAAATTGTAGTTTTCTGCACGCAACTACAAACTGCATCCACATAAAAACAATATAAAATGATTGATATTTTTTTATAATAACTATCAATACCGAACACGAAGCCGCAAATACACAGTTGTGCATGTAATATACTAATAAAGGAAAAGAGAGTAACTTACGTGCCCATATTCATGGAAATAAAGCACTGCTAATTTATGTCGTGTTGCAAAGAGAATCAAAAATTAATATAGTTACCTATTTGGAAGGTTTGAGAGCTACTGACAAATGAACCCGTAACCCAACCGGCCCATTATGCAACTTCTAATAAAATCTGAATCTACATGTTATTTAGCAAAGATTATGCAGGCAATTAAAATTTGTAAATATAAGTAGAGTATAATAAGAAAATCAGCGAAATTTGTCACCTGCTAGGGGAAGCGAGAATTATCTTTTAACTTGATAGTCTAGAAGTCCAGTTGCACGACGACATGTCTTAAGTGCAAGACTTGCATCCACCGATACTGTTACAACCTAGATAAGCGTACATTTTAGTATTATATAGTGTATGCAATGTTAAGATCAAATAGGTATAATTAGAGGCAAAAGACCAGCACCGAAAAATTCAGAACAGGAGCAGCAGAGCAACATCTAACATGCAAGAATGTCGCATACCTGATACGTGAGTTGTTCATAGCCTTGTTCATAACTGCAAAGTTCAGAAAAGGAGCAGCAGGGGCCTATGACACGATCAAGGTGATCCGCAACCACTATAACCAATCAATTTCCAAGCCACCTACATTAAACACACATACAAAACTCATTGAGACATTATCACAAACACTTGGTGTGTAACCTTAAAACATAGATACAAAACTCATTCAGTTCAAACATTATCACAAACATTTGGTGTGCAACCTTAAAATAACAAACGCAGTCACTAAAATCTATCCCAGAATATATAAAAAAATATAATGAAACAAACCTAATTTGAATTAACTGAATTGATTAGTGACTATGGATGAAGAATAAAAATCAAATCTTTAAAAACACATATGAAAAATAAATACTTAAACTAAAATAAGAATATTCAATTCAGTAAATTAAGTACCTGTAATTGCCATCAACATATCGAAGAATACCAGTTTCATGGCTTTTGTTCAAATGACAGTTAACCGTTAACCGATTCATTGTTTTAGTTTTCAAGAATTATATTATGAGCATTCACATAGCAAATGAATCGTGAATTGTGGCCGTGATTTTTCATGTGATATGAGTTTGAAATGGCTGGGTGATTGTGTGAAACGGAAGAAAAGCATGAGATATGAGATAATTGAATTGAATGGTTAGCTGTAAATGATAAAATCATTTATTATGCCTTTAAAATTGCCATTGTTATTTCAGTTAGAATCCCATAATTTTAGATAAATTTGAATGAAAATTTGAATCGGTTTAATTGATTTGAATCGTATAATTTTAAAATGCCGAGTAAGCAGGGGTTTCAGTTTTGATAGGATGAGATAAATGATGAATTATTAAAGGATTACACTTTTGTTTTGAATAGTCTATCACAAAAAAGCATGTGCTTCACTGGTTGACACTCTCGAGTGTGGGCGCCGAGACCAGGGTTCGAATCCCCTTGGTGTCAAATTTTTTAAACCCATTTCGTGGTAGCACAGAGTTGCCAGCGTGGCAAGTGGTTGCCTAGTCATATGATGACTTATATTATCCAGTCAGCAAATGCTTTGCCAAGTGGCATTTAAGGGTCATGGTACAGCTTTCAAAGCATCAAGTACAACTCATATCTTGCCTCATATATATGTAAAGATATGATATAATATATAAATCTATAAATATTTTTGTATTTTGTGCCACTTTAAGTAACGTCTTAAAAAACTTTATGGCTTCACTATAACGTCTCAGACATTTGTAAATTGAAAAAGAAGAGTTGAATGAGATATCAACATTAGTCTTAAACTCTACTAAAGACTAGTGAGTCTTGTTTTTGTATGTTAAGTCAAAATTAAGAAAAATTGCCAAGTAGTATGTTGGATAAGAGAAAAACACAAATTTACACCTTTGGTTTTGAATTTATATTGTTAAGAATTCTAAATGAATGTAATAATAGCATATCAATTGTTTTAAAGTTAGTTTAGTGAATTATAATAATTTAGAGAGTAGGGACTAAAATGTAATAATGAAGTTTTAAAAGTCGACTAGAAATTGACTAAAATTGGTGTTTGTGTTCTACTATTCGAAACTAGTTGATAACTGAGTTTGTGCTATACAATTTTAGGTTACATTAAACAAGACTTGATTGAAAACTCTTTAGGCTATAATCGAGTGCTAGAACTTGACTAGAACCAAAAGTCACTATTCAACTTTTGATTACAACCTAAAGTAGAATAGCGTTTGTGTTATTTTAGTTTTCTTGAACAAAACTCGGCTGCAAGTTAGTTTAAGAACTCAACTATTAAACAAAAACAATCAAGTATCAAATTGTAAATGTTTAAAACCAAGTTTCAAACAGTTCTTATGGTTGAGTTTCCATTCGAGAACAAAAGTAGTCGAAGTTAGCCA
Source organism: Artemisia annua (assembly GCA_014162995.1). NCBI lineage: Eukaryota > Viridiplantae > Streptophyta > Magnoliopsida > Asterales > Asteraceae > Artemisia > Artemisia annua. The sequence goes on from LBNU01017318.1 coordinate 7,073, forward strand.
AAAGTCCAAACAATATTCTNGAAGCATCCTCAACCATATATTTGGCTTCCAAGGAATCCCAAAGTTCTTTGGAAGATTCAACATTCTGATAAATTTCAAAGAGAGAATCAGACATACCATTGAGAATTAAACCCCTGCAAACATAGTCATCATTCTCCCATTTGCTCCTCTTTCTTATCTGTTCCACAGTAGCATCATCTCCATGATCCTCTGGAATAGCAGTGTTCAGGACATACACAACACTCATGCTAGTCAACAAGAAGTGCATCTTCTTTTGCCATCTCCTGAAGTCAACACCTTCAAACTTTTCCAGTTTGGAAAAGTTAGCAGCCATTTGCCTCATAGCAGCAGCCATTGATTATCACAAAATAGTTTACTTTGATTGTTGGTGGTTATGAGCCCAAAACAGGGTAAGATAATCAAAAGCCTAGCTACGTACCAAATTAATGGTTACCGGATATCACTTGGAATCGTGTTATCACTTTCCAAAGTAAACTATTCGACCCTAATGCCTGGGTATCACGAATATCTACTTGGGATAAGACCAAATGTATGTTATTGAATTAGGCACAATTCAACAACCCTTGCGTATTATAGTGTTTATGTTTTCTATGTATTTTTCATGCTCAACATAATTCCTCTTAAATAGGAAAGTACTCATGGCTAGTCAAATGGAATTATGAGAATTAATCGGCCCATTAATCTCCACATAATTACCCCAATTATAGCCAAAGATAGTGGTTACATGACCAATTAAACGTGGTCATAAGAGCAGATATAACTGTCATTTGAATAGGTCAAAACAGTTACATTATCTGCTAGCAGCAGAGTCATCAGCAGAATCAGCTAGCAGCAGGATCAGCTGGCAGCAGAATCCTAGCAGCAGATTCACAACACTAGCAGCAGAATCAGATTCATGCATCAGCAGAATCAGATTCATGCATCAGCAGAATCAGATTCACACTAGCACAACCACTATTGAGTCAGGGTAATCAGGGACTTGATGGGTGTACACTCCGTACCTCCAAACCCATTTCCAAGTATGATTTTATCCCTCAAGTGCACTAAATTTTCCAACATTCTACCTCCATCATACTTATCCCCAGTGGGATTTGGTATGTTGTTGTTGTATTTTCAACGTTTATAGTTCTTATTGGAAATGAATCAATGAATTACATTGGATTGTTCCAGAACTCTATCCTGATTGAATGACAAATGAAATTCTTCAAAAAATGAACACACATGCATGCTAGCTTAGTTTAGTGTGTTCTTAAGAGAGGGGGATTCTATTACTACAATACCTTTGTATTATTTTTTTATGTAAAATCTCTAACTCTATCTTATAAACATTCTCTTATATAGGTTGGGATACAAGGGTAACATGTGCGGGGCTATTGAGACATATCATGCATCTAGTGGAGAAGTATATCTTCCTTTAAATGCTTCCATTCTTGGAAAGACAATCATACTTTAGGGAACAATGTTTATGTGACAACCGTGATTTTAGCAGATTAGTTTGACTAATAGTCTCTAGTTGTTTGACTTTGTTTGGTGTGAATTAAGTGTTTTATGTGATATATGTGTGAGATAAGTATAATATAAGTATGATAAGTATGAATGAGGCACTAAATCCCTTTGCGTGTAAGGTTGTTGTTATGTTTTGAGGAGTATTGATTTTGGGTAAGTTCATTTTGATCGCCTTTGTGGTGTAGAAGTGACTTGTGTAGTTTTGGTGTTTTGTGGTTTTGCGTAACAAGTTTCCGTTCAAGTATTTGAGCGTTAGAAAGTTACGAGAAGGTTGTTTTCATGAGTTATATTTAAAAAGAGTGTGAAATTCTTTTTTTTGAAAACTTTGTTTTGAAAATGATTATTTTTTCGGTTTGTCGTAAAATTAAGGTTTATCGCGAAAGACGTTAGGTTTCGATATGGGAATACAATAAATATGAAAAGTATGAGGTATTGAGTGTAATAAGTAAATTTAATAAAATAAATAAAAATATGTATATGGGGGGTGTTGATCGACCGGCCAAAGGGAAAAGGGGGGAGAGACCCAATTGTAGCCCAATTACAATTTTAAGTTAGGTAATTATCCACCAATAAATATAAATACAAAATCAAGACTCCCAAACTTATTTTCCTGCGTATTTGGTCGATCCACAAGAAGAAGAGAAAAAGAAAAATTAGGGTTTTGCTCTTGAAGCCAAAAATCAAGCGTAAGGTATACTTTTGATACTAGTTTTCATCCAAATTAATGTTTTATTGTTATAATTCGTGTAATATAAATTATGATGGAGTTAGGGTTTATAAACTTCTGTAATTTTATGATGTAAAACATGTTAGGATCATTAATTGATAATGGTATGAGGTTTGGTTAAGCGAATGGAGCGTAAAAAACGTTAGTTTGCAAGTTAGGGTTTGGACAGAAAGTTAGGGCTGTAAAGATACGAAGTTATTTAATAGTTGGTAATGAGTTAGATCATGAATTTTAACTCTAAATTGTAGTTCAAAGAAAGAGATTTTCAGAAAGTCCAACCACGACTGATTTCGAGGTCGGTAAGTTAGTCTTTTGATTTTTACGAGATAAGTTGTCAAAGCTGTTAAACCGGGACAGAATTTGGGTAAAAGTTTGATAGTGATTTGTGGGTGAAAAAGTGTTATTAAGGTTAGCCCTTCTAGGAAAGTTAAGTTTTGGGTTATGTTAGACTCCCACGAAAAGGATTCACAATAAAAAGTTGTAGAAGTATTTTTATAAAATCAAAAACTTTTGGTGTGCGTTCAGATCCCCAGTCTGGATAGTTGACAAGTTTGATTTTCTTATGGGTATTTGTGTGTGTTATTAGACCATGGGCTTCTGGGATTAGCTTGTATGCTTATGAGAGACCATGGGGAATTTTTGGTGTGAGTTTTAAGCTTGTATGATCATTATTTTATGTGGGTGAATGTACCTTAAAATTCTGCGTTTTCTGAGTTTATAAGTGCAAGGGATTTAGTGAACATTATTGGTTGTTGGTGTTTAGTATGGAGTCTAGGAGATCCATGGTGGATCATATGAACCTTAGACATCCATCATATGAGTATTGCATGGGTTATAGCTTTTAGCTTGACCATGTGTAACGTGAACTTATTTGTGATGTATAGATTGTGATTGTTATTTGTTGGAAGCTGCAGAGTTAAGGTGAGTTCATAGTCCCATATTTTTACTTTGTTTTAAACTTGGGATGGGAATGATGCTTGTCTTAAATATTTTGAGCTACTGTGATTATGTGTATTTAAAAGCTTGGGCTTATGATGTTATCGTATGTGTGCTAAACGTGATGGTTAATATGATGTGATAGTTATATGTTGTGGTTATTGAGTATTGTCAGGGATTATCAGGCATGCATATCCGAGACTTAAATTGGGAGGATGTTTTGTCCTATTGCTCGCTTGAGCAACCTAATTGATGTCTAGAGATATATATATAAGTTGGATCGGAGGACACGTTCCGCCCTAATGGTTGCTTTGTGTGTTTTGATTGCGTTTATCTTGTGTGAATATTTGTTAGTGTATATGANTGTAGCCCAATTACAATTCTAAGTTAGGTAATTATCCACCAATAAATATAAATACAAGATCAAGACTCCCAAACTTATTTTCCTGCATATTTGGTCGATCCACAAGAAGAAGATAAAAAGAAAAATTAGGGTTTTGCTCTTGAAGCCAAAAATCAAGCGTAAGGTATACTTTGGTACTAGTTTTCATCCAATTAATGTTTTATTGTTATAATTCGTGTAATATAAATTATGATGGAGTTATGGTTTATAAACTTCTGTAATTTTATGATGTAAAACATGTTAGGATCATTAATTGATAATGGTATGAGGTTTGGTTAAGCGAATGGAGCGTAAAACACGTTAGTTTGCAAGTTAGGGTTTGGACAGAAAGTTAGGGCTGTAAAGATACGAAGTTATTTAATAGTTGGTAATGAGTTAGATCAAGAATTTTAACTCTAAATTGTATTTCAAATAAAGATCTTTTCAGAAAGTCCAACCACGACTGATTTCGAGGTCGGGAAGTTAGTCTTTTGATTTTTACGAGATAAGGTGTCAAAGCTGTTAAACCGGGACAGAATTTGGGTAAAAGTTTGATAGTGATTTGTGGGTGAAAAAGTGTTATTAAGGTTAGCCCTTCTGGGAAAGTTAAGTTTTGGGTTATGTTAGACTCCCACGAAAAGGATTCGCAATAAAAAGTTGTGGAAGTATTTTTATAAAATCAAAAACTTTTGGTGTGCGTTCAGATCCGAATCTGGATAGTTGACAAGTTTGATTTTCTTATGGGTATTTGTGTGTGTTATTAGACCATGGGCTTCTGGGATTAGCTTGTATGCTTATGAGAGACCATGGGGAATTTTTGGTGTGAGTTTTTAAGCTTGTATGATCATTATTTTATGTGGGTGAATGTACCCTAAAATTCTGCGTTTTCTGAGTTTATAAGTGCAAGGGATTTAGTGAGCATTATTGGTTGTTGGTGTTTAGTATGGAGTCTAGGAGATCCATGGTGGATCATATGAACCTTAGACATCCATCATATGAGTATTGCATGGGTTATAGCTTTTAGCTTGACCATGTGTAACGTGAACTTATTTGTGATGTATAGATTGTGATTGTTATTTGTTAGAAGCTGCAGAGTTAAGGTGAGTACATAGTCCCATATTTTTACTTTGTTTTAAACTTGGGATGAGAATGATGCTTTTCTTAAATATTTTGAGCTACTGTGATTATGTGTATTTAAAAGCTTGGGCTTATGATGTTATTGTATGTGTGCTAAACGTGATGGTTAATATGATGTGATAGTTATATGTTGTGGTTATTGAGTATTGTCAGGGATTATCAGGCATGCATATCCGAGACTTAAATTGGGAGGATGTTTTGTCCTATTGCTCGCTTGAGCAACCTAATTGATGTCTAGAGATATATATATAAGTTGGATCGGAGGACACGTTACGCCCTAATGGTTGCTTTGTGTGTTTTGATTGCGTTTATCTTGTGTGAATATTTGTTAGTGTATATGATAACTGTAATTGTATGTCCAGCTAGGTTTTATGATCACAGTATATCGGTTGCCTTGAGAGTGTATTGTGTGTCGTAAACCTATGAATCTCACCAACATTATGTTGATGTTTTAAGCATCATTTTCAGGTGAGCATTCTAAGGATAAGATAGATGGAAGCGACTAGAAGAGACTTCAGTTGCATCGTGATGAATTATCTATATGTCTGGATTATGAATATGTTTGATTTTGTTGAAGATACCTTTGAAGGTTTGTTTTGGTTGTTTTATTTTGGGGTATTGTTACAACACTTTGTGTTTGTACTTTGCTCTATTTATGTGCATGTAGTATTTTTCTATTTTGACACCAGGTGTTGTGATGATATCCATGATGTTACACACTCGCGTTTCCGCCTTGGCGGGATGTGACAGTTTACAACTGTTCTCACCTTTATACCAACTCCTCGTACTTGTTTAACTTTTTTGTAGTTGCTTTTAGCTTATGGTAAATAATCAGTGAAAGATTGTGTTATCAAACTCACCACCATGGTCATATGGACAAGCTTTAATTTCCTTTTTAATTTGAGTTTTTAAAAGAGAACAAAATTCAACAAACTTAGCAAAAGTGTCATATTTGTTTTGCAAATGATATACCCACACGTAATGAGAATAGTGGTCCAAAAAAAGAACATATTATGTAATACCACTTTGACTCGGAAGTGGGGAATTCCATAAATCTGAATGCACAATATCAAAAGCAAAGTTAACTACAGTATCAGAAACAGAAAATGGAAGCCTCACATGTTGCCAAGTTGACAAGCATGACAAAGATGAGAAGACTTCACTTTGTTACACAAAATAACATTATTATAAAGTAAAGAACACATCAATTCATTTCTTGGATTCCAAGTTGTTGATGCCACATATAGGTGCACAAATCAATATTTTTTCCAAAACCGAACCGGTTTTGGTTCGCGTTGATTAGTCAAACACCGGTTTTGCCTAAAACTGGTTCGGTTTGAAACTGGTTTTGGAAAAGAAAACCAAACCGGTCCTAACCGGTTTGGGACTGGTTCAGAAAACCAGTTTTGTTTAGACAATGGGTTGGGTGTATGAAGCATCATTTGCTACCATTTAATCTTTACAAACAATAACCACAAGACCTGCGAAAACACAACAATAACCATTCATAACAATACTAACACAAGACCTGTGAAAACACAACAATAACCACAAGACCTTTATAACCATAACCATCTCCATTAATAACAATTCACCATCCCCTCATTTGTTGCAACAACACGACAATAACCACAAGAACTTTATAACCATAATCATCATGATCACACGCAACAACTAGACCAAAAACAAAAATGAAATTTGTTCGTGTTGTATAATAAGCCTCAAGACCTTTATAAGATAAAAAACACGAAAGAGATATCATCATAGATATGTGAAAAGTTGAACTTCTATTTTATATCTAAAAATAAAGAAAGACTAATATCAAATTTGTTATAAACTATCTTTTGTTCGTTCAAAGAAACCCAAGAAACAAAAACGACAAAGTGAACCTACCCAAGACCTCACTTGGAGAACTTGAAGATGAGATTTTCCTCGATATGCGAAGAAAGTTTCAAGAGTTTCAGTTGGTTTTGTTTTCCGTGGTTTAGATTTGTAAAGAAGATCTTGTAGCTTATCTTTGCTGTTCAAATTTGGTGGCTGAAAAAGGTGGTTTAGAATTTGAGGAGAAAGGGGGCGGATATGTTAGTTATAGGTTTAACAAATGAGTGAATATTAGGGTTGTGGGTATATAAGGGTTGTGTAAAAAAAGGGACCGGTTTAAACCAGTTTTCAAACCGGTCGATCAAAAAAATAGTCATCGGTTCTAAAACAGGCGGTTCGGTTCAAGGAAAACTGGTTTTCCCTAAACCATTTTTTGAGAAAACCGGTTTTTGGTTTTTTTCGGTTCGGTTCCTAAACCGGTTTTTTGTGCATCTCTAGTGCCATGTCTGATGACTAGCAAGAAAAGCTTGTGGGTAGGATGTAGGTGTGGTCACAGGATACCGGTCTCCGGTAGTCTTTCACAGAAATATCAAACTTGTCAAATTCAATGGAAACTTTGTTGTCATGGGTAAATTGACGAACGTAAATTAAAATTTTATAATATGCGGAATAATTACATTATGAAGGTGAAGAGGGCAATGAGGGTTAGGCAAAAAGCTGTGACTTGTGTTATTAACGGGTTTGGATTTACCGTTAAAACAAAAACAAAAACAAAAACAAAAAAAAANATTATATATGATCAAAAACGTCGTCGTGTAATTGGCAATATTCACGCTTTGGACTCCCGTTTTTTTTTCAGCCCGTTACCGCGCCTCAGGCCCATGTCCATTTATACATTTTTTTTAAAGATAACTATAGCGAATGGCCAGAGATCTCCAGAACTTTCATCAACACACACACACACTTGGAAGACATGGAGATAAGAAATCGAAAACAGTTGTATATTTTGAGGAAAGATCGCTGGCGGTGATGGTTGCAGACTGATAATATACGGCGGTGGCGGTATTCACAGATCACCCTCCTTGATTATCTCTTCATTGGTATGCATCTAATTAGTTCCCGAGTACCTATTAATGTGTTTTTAAGTTCATGATTTTGATTTTGAGCTCAATCGAGCTGTTTGTTTAACGAATTTAAGAGTCGAACGACAACGTATTTGATGCTATATAAGCTCAATCGAGATGTTTGATTACATAGTGGAACGACAACGTATTTGATGCTATTTAATATATATAGTAATAATAGTTATCAGGATTAGAAGTGGTTCAATGTTTCCAACGATTTTAAGAGTGGAAAATTATGGTGTTTTTTTTTCCATCCGCGAGACAATAACATTTTTGCCGTAGGCAAAGGTTGTGAGGATGTCAATTTTGAAGCACATTTGAGGTGTGTATAGTACTATTATTTAAAAGGTTGTAATTTAGGGCCTATTTAAAAGAAGTCTGTACTAAATATTCCGACAACTGATAAAGGGAGAAGAAAGATAGATTTTTATTCTTTCTATCTTTCGAACAATGGTTTTTTGTCAATGTATTGGTCATGAAATTTGGCTCTTTTCCAAGCGAATAACGATACGATACTTACCCAAGTTAACTTAGTTCGTCAATACATGTATCAAACATTTCATGACTAATACATGTTCTAAGGTCCGCCAAACTGTAAAGTATGCTTTTGTAATCAAAATTTGGTTATGTATAGTTTTCTTAAAAGTCTTTTGCTAATTTTTCTTACCTTTTAAGTGTCGCTGTAGGTGCAGTCGCTACTGGTAGTGTGGCTACTAAAAAGGCAATGGGAAAACACGCAACTATTGCAGGTAATGAATTAGAGGAAGATTTATACAAAATTATTCTCCAAGAAAAGAGCCATTGTTTTTAGTGAATAAGGTAGTTGGTTATGTACAATTGATGTATAGATATTATGTCCTAAAAACCAAATAGATAAATCAATGCCCGATACTTTCAAGACGTCTGCAGGAAATTTGAAAACTTAGAACACGGTGAGTGATCAGGTTATTCCTAAATTCCTTATATATTTTCACTATGCAGCCCATTGACTAACGAGGGTTTATTTATCTATTTTTCAGGTCCCAAATACCCTCTTAAAAGAAAAAAGTCTGGTGCTACATGCTTTCGCCATTCACATGTAATTTATACTTGATTCTTACGTTACTGCCATTCACAAGTTGGTTGTCTATTTTTATTATGTTGGTCAGTATTTGTGGGCTTGATTTGACCGTGTCTGTTATTGCACAATTGATGTATAATTGATGTATAGATATTATGTCCTAAAAACCAAATAGATAAATCAATGCCCGATACTTTCAAGACGTCTGCAGGAAATTTGAAAACTTAGAACACGGTGAGTGATCAGGTTATTCCTAGATTCCTTATATATTTTCACTATGCAGCCCATTGACTAACGAGGGTTTATTTATCTATTTTTCAGGTCCCAAATACCCTCTTAAAAGAAAACAGTCTGGTGCTACATGCTTTCGCCATTCACATGTAATTTATACTTGATTCTTACGTTACTGCCATTCACAAGTTGGTTGTCTATTTTTATTATGTTGGTCAGTATTTGTGGGCTTGATTTGACCGTGTCTGTTATTGCAGATACAAATACAGAATTAGAAAACATTCCCATTTCCCGAACTCCTCAAACCTGGCATGGTCCTCCAACTAGACAAGTTAAGGGCATTGTTGAACTCTTGCGCTATCGGATGTTAAAGTTATTGAAAACAAATGCGCCGATACACAACTTCAGTCATGATTGTTCAGTAGTAGGAGCTTGGTAAATATGTAGGTAATAATGTCGTTTTATTAAATTAAGCATTATAAACTTTAGTAAGGGTTTGTGTAGTTAATAATGTCGTTTTATTAATATGACNTTTGAAAAAGAAAAGTTGTATCTTTGCTGCTATATTTCAGTATGTTTTTAGCTCTAAACATAGGGTGTATCAGTTTAGAGAGTGGTTTATATGGTCTACATAGAATAGTCTTTTATACTATTATATCACTTTTCCTATTATTCTCATGTTCATTGTAACATGTTTGATTTGCAAGATGTTCATTTTTTTCAGGGCTGAAATTGAACACGAAAACAAGAGGAAAAGTTCCGTCTTGAGATGGCTGGTGCTGAAAAAAGGCCTGGCACAACAACAGCTACAGATTCAGGTCTACAGTTAGGTGCATTTAAGACGAATACTTGCAAAACAAAAGCTTACAAGATCATCTTTTTAGCCAACAAATGCCTCCAACTCCTTGGATCAGACGCTAAAAATCCTTCTTGGTGACTTGACGGTCTCACTTATCTTCATGAAGCCTTTGAGATCCAGGTATATTCTAAAGCTTCGAACAACACGTGTTCTACCTAACCTTCTATAAGAAACTATGTGATACATTTACCCTAAACCAGAAACTTCTTTTATTTAGTATGGAAATTTTCCTCGAGCATTTTGTTCTCTTGCAAACTTTTTTTTCCCTGCTTGAAACACAAAATCACAGGTGATACTTAGGTAATCTGTATCTGCCAGGCAGAAGATGACGCGAACTGTGGTGCGTTCTTGGTATCATTGAATCTTTCAATGTTTAGGTGATGATGAAAATATAGTTAATCACAAAGGTGTTTTTGCTTTTGGTATGTCGCTTGCAACTACAAGCCGGTTAACAGTGATAATTGATTCATTGAGTTTCAGAAGATGTTTGTAAGATTAAACGCTCTTTTTGACTTATTCTTTAATTTGTGCTTCTTTTTAATAATTATCGTTTTTTTTTCTTTTCCTTTTTATAAAAATCCAATATAAGGTTTCCATTGTAAATTGTGATTTGTGATGTGGGATCTTAATTATATTATTTTGTAGATGTGGATGCCGTTTATGAGGTTGACAAGGAGGACAAAGATACGAGAGTTACATATGAAAAGGCCTACGAGATTTGGATAACTTGGGGAACAGTTGTTACCATAAAGATGTGCAAGTTTAAATTTATGTTGATTTTCGTTTAATTGTAGCTGTATTGATTAATGATATTTTGATATTTCAGATAGGTAGGGAAGGGCTTCATACCAGTATTGTCGTCGGTAGACATGTCGACTCCGGAAAGCCTACAACTACTTGGTCACTTTATCTACAACTTGGGAGGTATTGACAAGCGCGTAACTCAGAAAAATCAGTCCCTTCCAGTGTAATTTGATTTGGGCTTGAGGTACTATTTTTGGTATTTCATTTAATTTATGCTTTGCTCCACTTTGTTTTCAGGTATGGTGATCTTCAAGGTTTAAATATTTGGTAAGGAGCCAGTTGACAGTTGACATAGAAGTTACGCAGTTCGGCCACCTAATAGTGAAGGGTTAAAAATGTGCCTGGACGGAGGCAATAGTGCAATAGTTTAATTAGTTGGTACAGTTCTCTTTAAGTTGTAAGTTCTATTTCTGTTCCTTTTCACGCAATTAAATTTACATGTTTCTATAATTATAATATTAGGGATAGTATTGGTTCTTTGCAATTGGAAATAGAAGTAAATTACTTTTGTTTCTAAAATTTGGGATAGTAAAATGCTGTGGGGTGTTTGGGATTGTTTGTTAAAGTTGGTTATATATAGCAACAGGCAACCGCACATCTACCATTTACAGTTCTCATATGTTTTTTTTCCCTCTGTGCAGTTGTCTATCGTAAAAAAGGACCTAAACAATGGGGAAAGCAAAGATCGCTGCAGAGTTCAGGTATATCACAGGTTCCCTTTTTTCTAATATACTCTAGGAATTTAATCTTTATATTTTGTGCTTTGTTTCAAAATGTGTTGATTGTAGGTATACAGGAACATGTTGATTCACCCGGTCCCAGTGTAAAAAAGGATTAAGCTTGCCAAACATTTGGAGGTTGGGCAACTGTATTTCACTCCTATTTGTAAATATACTTTGACCAACTGTAAAAAAAAAGGATTAACCTTTTGTCAATTGTCTATTTTTTTTTAGCTAGATAAGCATCCGCAAATAGAGGTATGATTTAGTTTTATATAATTCATAGTTACTTTTAGTCTCTATTGAATTGATTTACTTGCAACTTATTTGTAAGCGCCAGCTAATATTTTGAATTGATTACCTTGCAACTTATTGATAATTTGCTGAAGTTTTTATTCGCTTATGTTTCATTGTAATACGTTAAAAAAACATGACAACATAAAACAACGGCCTGCCACAACATGTTCCAACAAATAAGAAATATACATAAAACACATTTTTTTTACGTAAACTACATTCGCACATAAAAACTGGTCCAACAATTATTTGTCAAAGACAACGCCCCGCCGCAACGCGGCGGGCCGTGGCCATACTCGTTAAGATTATTTGCATTTGAATTTAAATGGGAAGTTGCACATGTATTCATATTGAGTGGCCTGAACTGTGCATTTACCTATTGTTGGGCCTGTTGGGCTTGGGACATTTGATGTAAGCGACTATATTTTGTTGGGCCTTACTCAAAATGTGCAGGCTTGACGTGCTAGTGTTTGCATTTTTTATGGTTGGTATGTGCAAAGCAGACCCGCGAGTAGACGAACTAATAAAAGCGGAAGCAAGCTGTAGATGACACCACCAATAAACACCAATACGTGTTGAGCCTTGGGAACACACCCTTGACTGTCTCAATAAACAACTTATGTCCTCGTAGATAAATTTATTATTGAAGTGCAACAACAATAGACAAAAGAGAATAAAAGTGAAAATTCAATTGTTTGTTGGTGAATTAAATGACGGTGATGTTAAAGAGATTTTTTTTTTTTTTGAATGACGGCAGAATAGTTTTGTTGAATAAATTGGTGCCACAAATTCAAAAACACAGAAACTGACAAAATTGTTGACCAATAAATATTGCGTGCAACTGAAGGTAATGAAAAGAATAAAATTGAATCCCTATGGTGATGATACTATGTAAATTTGTGTAATTCTCATTAATTAAATAATAATTTTGAGTACAATATAAATAATAATAAATGATCAAACAGGTTTGACTTAACACAAATAATGCTAGCACTAAATACTACTAATTCATTAACAAAAATTAGCATTACATGTACGCCATTATAAAAAATTATGCACACTTCATCATCTCATTTGCTATAGAATGTTAACTACATACATCTATAATGGGACCAAAACGTACTTTATCTGCTGAAGAATTATTATATAACACAAACAAAAATATAAAAAATCGAAATTGAACAAGAAAGACTGCAAAATATCAAAATGGGCATTTATTTAAGGACATAGGGAGTAATAAAAACACCCCCGGGACGCATTTTTCACCTTTGTGCCTTCATTCTTATTCGGTAGTGTTCACCACCATACCACTGCCAAAAACCCTATCATCGAGATGGTGGTGGCACCACGACACCACCCATCATAAAAACCTGCCTAAGTTACAAAACCAGTCCTTAAACAATTTCATCTCTTCAAAACTATTGTTGACAAGTGTTGGTGTCCATTAAAATTCGACATATAAGAATGATTTGTTTTTTTGGTTGGGTCCTTTTTACGAGGTTTTATGAATGGAACTATGGAAGTGGAAAAAATGAAAAAATAGCTAAAAATATAACACACAAGTTGAACTGTAACAATATAGTTTTTTTTTAAGGGTTAACTATACCATAAAGATGATCACTGTCTTAATTTTGAAGATATTCAATTATTCATCATGAAAATGTAATCAAAATTACTCTGCCTAAAACTAAGACCACTACATTGCAAGAAGGTTGTAACCTCAACTTGTATCAATATATGTTACAGCATTTGTATGTTTTTCATTACATGGGAACTAATTTGCAAGACTTGTACATGAATATATCCAACTCTTTTTGTTATACATATGAAGTGTGAAATCTAGGATATGTAGAGTTCGGCTTTGCCGTCAATGAAAAGGCTCATGAACTCTTCACCATCAACTGTTTCTTTCTCGATAAGGAGTTGAGCAAGTTTATGTAAGATGTCGATTTGTGTTGTGATTATAGTTGTTGCTCTCTCGTATGCTCTTTCAACAAGTTCCCTCACTTCAGCGTCCACAATATCCGCTGTAGCCATGGAATAATCTTTCTGGGATGACATCTGCAAATAGTTTCGATATTAGAAGCCATAAAACTACCAAAAAGAAATAAGAAAGCTCTCTATAAAGTATTGTATGCATGAATTCATTCCATACCGATTGTCCCAAAAACGGGTTTCCACCACCACCGCCAATCGCTACCTGGCCGATCTTTTTGCTGAACCCAAACCTCTCAACCATTTGCCTCGCTACACGAGAAACTTGCATGAAGTCGTTTGATGCTCCTGTTGTGACATTGTCTTTTCCAAAAATAACCTCTTCAGCAACCCTGCAATGTAGTTGCGGTTTTAGAACCCACTACATACCTGGTACCTTTTTTTATTTGAAAACTAGAAACCTAATATAACACTAATAGCTGAGAAAACTAATAACTAAAAAGATGACTGCCTATCTTAAAGTTTAAAACCAAGAATTATATCCTATAAAGACGGTTTTGACCCAAAAAGGGATGTTGTGAATGGACAAGCTAAGAAAAGATTGAAACACTAGATATTGTACCTTCCACCGAGAGCGACTGCCATTTGGTTTTCAAGATAACTTCTGCTGTATAAACCAGACTCGAGCCTTTCTTCACTTGGGGCAAAAAAGGTAAGACCACCAGCTTGACCACGAGGAATGATGGATATCTTTGCTACAGGGTCATACTCTGGCATGAGAGCGCCAACTAGTGCATGCCCAGCCTCTGCAGATTAAACACAATGGTTTTCAGTTTTAGTAGAATGCCTAAAATAACCTTGTGGATCAGAACCAATTAAATCAATAATTACAATGATGACATCAGGCAATCGACAAATGGATACATTTAGCATCAAAATTCTCCAAATAATGAAAAGCTAAAAATAACTAGGATATTTCTAGCAACGGACAGTGGGCAAAAAGGTAATTTGAACTTAAAACTTTATCAGAAGAATAAAACGATGCAATTCTCAAACCAAAGTGGGTAAAAAGGAAATCTTGTTATGCAATTACATGCCATCTAACAAACATGTTCCAGTGTTAAAAATGCCCCTTTTGCAGAGTTAAAAGAACAATATCAATAAATTCGGACATAATAGGCAATCAATAAATATGTAATTTTGGCTTGAAAATTGTCCAAAGAATGACACTATGTGATTCTCGAGAGAAGCAGGATGTAAGAGATGATATATGTTACAGCTACCATGATGGGAAACTAGCTACAGGTCAATTAACTAACGTTTTCCGAATTTTCAAAATGCCCAAAAAACATTCTATGTGGATCAGTTTTATAAGAGGAATAGTTAAAGTGTCAATGGGCAAGGAACAAATAAGTAAATTAAGTTTGAATATTTACCAAAACAAAGTAGCAAAAAATGAAATTTAGAAAGATACCCTTTATGTGGATCAGTTTATATGTGATTAGCTACATGACAGACTTCATTCTTAGAAAATATCTAAAGTACTAATTGCAGAATACTAGAAAAGCGGAAAGAAGAGTTTATGTTCGGTTACCATGATATGCAACAAGCTTCTTTTTCTCCTCTGAGACAACAGCGTTTTTCTTCTCTGGGCCAGCAATGATTCTCTCAAGAGCATCTGCTATCTCGTCTTTGCTTATTTCCTTAAGCTCACGCCTGGCAGCAAGAATGGCAGCTTCGTTCATCAGGTTCTGCAAATCAGCTCCGGTGAAACCAGGTGTTCTCCTTGCAATCTTATCAAAATCCACATCTTTTGCAAGTGCCTTACCCCTTGAGTGCACCTGCCAGATACAGAGTACTTCACCATTAGTAATTGTCTGATAAACTTCAATAATGACAAAATTATAATCTTGAACCATACCAAGTGGAAGGAGTTATAGTTTTGACAAGAAATGAAAAGTTCTAATAAGCGGGAGATATTGTTGAAACTTCAATGTAATGGATCAAATAACTGGTATGAGTTGTAACAAATACGATAGTTGCACTTTCACTTGTTGAAGTTACGAAATGGTTTAAGTATATTACATTAATCTCCATAACTAGTATCCTTACCACAGTTGCAATTTTAATCATAAATGGTATTGCCCAAACGCTCTAAACTAACTACTATGACATACATTGCTCAAATTTATATTCATAATCGATTAAAAAGCACATCCAAACACCCTATACAGAAGCCCTCCTTGTGAGTTTATGATTAGTCCTAACTCCTAAGCATCTACATAATCAGACATCCTATTAATGCTAATAAATTTTATGCAATTCTTAGTAAACACATCTATAATTTGTTCTCAACGGTCAATCGATTCAAGTAATTGCATATATATGCACATAAGAAGGTCATAGAGTCCTAAAAAAATTATGCAGCAAACAATTCAAGTAGTTGGACGGCATCAAACCTGAAGGATTTTGACTCTGCCAGCAACATCAGGTCTATCAACAGTCACCTGCCTATCAAACCTTCCTGGTCTCAACAACGCCGAATCAAGAACATCAGGCCTATTAGTAGCAGCCAAAACAATAACACCCGAATTACCCGAAAAACCATCCATTTCAGTCAACAACTGATTAATCGTTTGTTCCCTTTCATCATTTCCACCTCCTAAACCCGCTCCTCTTTGCCTTCCAACCGCATCTATTTCATCAATAAACACAATACAAGGCGCCTTCGACTTGGCTTTCTCAAACAAATCCCTAACTCTAGACGCACCAACACCCACAAACAACTCCACAAACTCAGAAGCCGCACAAGAGAAAAACGGCACACCAGCCTCACCAGCAACCGCTCTAGCCAAAAGCGTCTTCCCAGTCCCAGGGGGTCCAACCAACAAACACCCTTTCGGAATCTTAGCACCTAACGCGGTATACTTATCCGGATTCTTCAAAAAGTCAACCACCTCCTGCAACTCCAGTTTCGCCTGATCAGCTCCAGCTACATCAGCAAACGAAACCCCAGTTTCCGGAACTTCCTGAAACTTGGACTTCGACCTGCCAAAGTCCATCGGCCCGCCGAGCCCACCTGGCCCCCCAGGGCCACCCTGGGATCGGCGAAACAGGAAAAACAAACCACCAAAAGCCAACAAAGGAAACAACAAATTCCCAATAAAACCAAACAACCCATTACTCGCCTCGCCCTCACTAACCGAAATATCGACCCCATTCATGGCCAAAATATCAATCAAATCAGGATCATTAGGAACCACAACAGAAGCTCTCCTGCCATCAACAGCAGTGAGCTGCAACACTCCACCATCTTTACTAAACCTCACTCTCTCAACTTTACCCTTCTTAACAGCATTCAAAAACTCACTATACCTCCACTGACTCCCCTCAGGTATGTCAGGGTTAGCTTGTGGCTTAGGAGCAGTCAAAACATTGTTTTGGGTCAAAAGCTGAGATGGGTTT
The DNA here is from genome assembly GCA_014162995.1 of Artemisia annua. Taxonomy (NCBI): domain Eukaryota; kingdom Viridiplantae; phylum Streptophyta; class Magnoliopsida; order Asterales; family Asteraceae; genus Artemisia; species Artemisia annua. Next base: position 24,097 of record LBNU01017318.1, read on the forward strand.
TGTTTAATAACCTCAGCAGCTTGAAGCTGGGGGGTTTGTGGGGGTGGCTGTAAACTAGTGTCAGCAAAAGCTAGTTGGGGTGTCACTATAGATGATAACAAAATAGCAGCAGCTAGGTTGTTAGTAGCAGCATTTGAATCATGGGTCTTTTTGTTAAGGATTGCTTGTGGGATTACAAATCTTCTTGAGGAGGATGATTTGAGGGTTTTGGGAGTTGGGGTTGAAAGTAAGATATTTGAGCCAAATAAAGAAGAAGCCATTGATGGGTTTGGGTTGGAAATGAATGAATGAATAAATGATGGAATTTGGTGTGATTATATGAGAAGGAAGAAGGGGGTGTCATGCAGCAATGAAAGCCATTGGTTTTTTGGGAGTTGGAGTCATGGATTGGGTTGTAGCTACGTGTATTTTTTATCACCCTGTTTATCTACTTTTGATTTTTTTTCATTTTTATGTGTTTTTCAAATTGAGTTTCGTTTCTTGTTAAGGTTCACACTTTCACACTTTGGATTCTAATCAACTCAAAAACATTGTACAAATTGTTACTCTCTTCATAATAATTATCCATTTTAACTTTGTTGGGTCTTTTTAATTCAAATTTGATCAATAATATTTTTATTTCTGTTATATAATAATTGATGAAATTATATTAATAAAAATACATTTAAAACTTAATTTATTCATATATTTTCATCAACTATTATATTACACAAATAAAAATAATCGTCAAAGTTGAAAAAAAAAAACTAAAAAAAGTCAAAGGAAACAATTATTATNTCAACTCAAAAACATTTGTACAAATTGTTACTCTCTTCATAATAATTATCCATTTTAACTTTGTCGGGTCTTTTTAATTCAAATTTGATCAATAATATTTTTATTTCTGTTATATAATAATTGATGAAATTATATTAATGAAAATACATTTAAAACTTAATTTATTCATATATTTTCATCAACTATTATATTACACAAATAAAAATATTTATCGTCAAAGTTGAATAAAAAAAACTAAAAAAAGTCAAAGGAAACAATTATTATTGGACGTTTTTTTTTTTTTTTTTTTTTTTTCCTAACTTTACAAATTGTTAGTCCAAAATCCATCTACAAACCAAACAGACCCTCAGATATTTTATTTGCTTACATAATTCAAAATCAATGTTTGACGGTTCTTAAACTTGGTGTGATTGTGTCATTTTGCAATTTGTTGGCTATAACTCATCACTACTTCTGGTTATACATTGCAACATCACAATTAGTTAGTGGTTTGGTTCCTAATCGATACTGATTTGAGTCTTCATTTCTTTTGGTTCTTCACTTTTTTTTGACACCCCTAGTCTAGTTAGATGGCATCATAAAAGTTATGTAGATTATCGATATTTTAAGTTATGTTTGCGGTACTTAAGATTATGGTCTTCAGCTATATTCTTCTTTAACTTCTTCACATGTTGCATATTCAGATGCTGATTGGGCAGGTTGCCCAACCACTCGTCTTTCTACTTCAAGTTATTGTGTTTTCCTTGGCAACAATCTACCGTCTTTGTTGTCCAACAGGCTGTCTCGTTCTTGTGCAAAGGCTAAGTATCGTGGTGTTGCCAATGCGGTGAGTGAGACTTCCTAGTTGAAGAATCTTTTTTGAGAACTACATTCTCCTTTACATTCAGCTACCATTGTTTATTGTGATAATGTTAGTGCGGTTTATTTATTTTTCAATCTCGTGTAGCATCAACGCACGAAGCACATCAAAATTGAGATTCACTTTGTTCGAGATCATGTTGCTTATGGACTGATTTGCGTTTTGCATTTCCCTTCACGTTATTAGTATGCTGATATTTTCACCGAGAAGCTTCCGTCTGTATTGTTATTGATGAAATTCAGACCAGTTTGAGCGTTCTGCGTCCTCCCGCTGATCATGGGTTAGTGTGTATTATTTTGTATTGGCTCAAGCCGGGTTAGCTAGTAGTCATGTATTTTATGTATTGGCCCAAGGCCGGTTAGTTAGTAGTCATGTATTTATACTCATTAGGAACACTATTATCATTATGCAATACACACATTTACACATTTGAATCGTTATATTGCTCGAAACTCGATACCACATACAATTAGACCCGACATACTTCCTTCAAAATTTGTCAATTTCATATCCATAGGAATATGCTCAGCAATTTGCTCGTTTTCACTGTGAATTTCCCACACTATAACCTCCATCCATCCATCTTCCCTCTCTGCTGGAATCCACTTAAAGTACTCTAAGTTCACCTGGCTTGGGGTCCTAAAAGAAATGATATTGGTTTCTTTATTTTTATGGGGGAGTAGATTCCGTCCCTTCACTGGACCTTTGAGTCCGCGGCATTCCTCTGAAATTTGAAACACGAGGAAACAGCCATAGTTTGTATTTGGTGACAGCAATTCCCTTTCAATGCTGCATTTGATACGGAATTCGTAGTGAGATAGAATCTCAACAGCCTCTGCAAATCTGCACCTGCATGTTTTCATCGAGTAATTGCATCGCTTCCACCGATATCTTATATCATGTCTCTTTTTTTAATTTCAAATTTTGAATAAGAAAGTACTATGAAGTTACAAGTGCAAACCTGGACTGGGATGGGGGTACCCTGATGCTACACTTCACATTTGGAGATGAAAAAATGACTGATTTTGCAGATAGCATATAACATTTCTTCATGCTCACTTTGCTAACCGAAAACAACTATTATCAGAGGAAAAGTTATTTCATAGTATTAGAGTTGTAGTGGGAGTAGAAACGTGTGGAAATGCTTTCAATGAAGAAGAAGTCAAAACCTTTTCACCCTCGTCTATAAGGATTCCCTCGGATAGAAGGGCATTAAGCTCCTCTTTAGATGTATTTACAGGATTGCTTTGGGACCTGTTAATTACTTCATGATAATCATTGCCTAATTTTTCTTCAAAGTGCATATCCGACTCCGATTTGTAGACTCCTTGCACATCTTTTTCATCCTTTATTTCCTTATTCACTACAGCATCCACCTGTAAGAAAATGGATGACTATGTTATATCATTTCTTTACCTCACATTCGATGCAGAAAATAAATTTCCACACCAAAAGAATGATGCATGATAGCAACTTACGGTAACAGGCCGAAACTCAATGCCTTCAACAAAGATGGCCAAGCTGCCACAATAATAACGAGAAAAACTCTCTAATAGAACCTCAAAATCAGTAGTCTGGTCCTTGTTAACAAATCTGAACAACTCAACCATCAGCCACTTGTTTTCAGTTTTCCACTGTGCGAAATATGTATTTAATGTTTCACCCTCCTTCTTGTATTTTAGATTGATGTATAAGGGCATGCTGGAGATCATTCTTGGATAACAAAACGTGAACACAAGGTAAGCTCCATAAGTTTTCTCTAGAGTTAAAAACTGAGGTCTTATCTTTATTTGGATATTGAGATTTAAAACGTCTGATATCTTGGCAACCTTCGGGAACCTGTAGATATGTTAAAACCTAAAAAAATTTAATACTCCGCAATATGATTAACAAAAATTATGATAACAATTCAAATTTTCCTTGGGGACAAGGCAAAAGGAATAACCATGAGTTGGTAACTGACATGCATTTTCACTAGAATACATTTTTGTCTTTCTCATGTGAAACCACGAACTTACTTGAAAAAGTTGAAGTCATATCCATACGGTTAAGTTAGCCATACATCAGTAAGAGATAGGTTTTGACAAAATACCATATAATTCTATCACTTGGGTAAAACTTCAAGTTTTGATATGGTCAAATTCTATGACAAAGCTCCCCCACAACTCATGGTCATGTTGATCATCGGGCCGGAACCCGACCCGTCCTGACCCGGCCCGAAGAAGCCCGATACCGATTATGGCCGGAATCTGAAACCGAATCCCGATCCGATAGGTTATCGGATAGTCGGTATCGGTATCGGATAGTCGGTATCGGTCGGTATTTGTCGGTATTTGCTTGTCTTTTGTCGGTTTTTTGCTCGTCCCGACCCGATACCGTCCCGACCCGATACCGAAGTCGCCGGAATTGCAAACCGAGTACCGATCCGATTACTAGTCGGGATCTGAAACGGGCCGTCGGGTTCGTCGGATTCGGGATCGGAATCGGTGCTCGGGCGGGATGTGCTCAGCCCTAACTCATGGTGATTAACACACCCCAAGTTCTTATGGGCCTCAAATCATGCGCAGGTTAGCAAATGCATGAAAAGTTTTAGTCCAAGCAATAAATTATATGTTTTAAATAACTTGATTTAAAAAAATAAAAAAGCATAAGAGAACCTTGATTTCCGTATAGAAGCCCATTTTAGTGAAGAAGCATTTCTGTACGAAAACTTAGTTGCTGGTACCATTTCGCATTTCACTCCATGCATGCTTATTGAAATCCACTGATCGATATATTAAGAGAAAGATAAAGTTATGAAACAAGTGAGAGTTTTGGAGAAGGCAGTTACATAATAACATTAAGTGATAAAATCTGATCGGCCATTATAGAGAGGTGACTTCTTGTTTTTCAGTGTTGCTTGCATAACAATATTATGTTGTACTTAAATTACCACATTTTCCTTGGAAAGGAGAATTCCTGAAGAAAGGAGGCAGTGTAGATCCTTTTTTGTTATCGAAGAAGGCACTGGATGTTTTGACATCTCGATTATTCTGTTGTAATCTCTAGGAAGTTTCTGCTCCCACTCCCACTCATCCTGTGTACAAGTGAAAAAATATTAAAACTAAATACAAATTGGCATTCTAAATCTACAGGTTTAGTTTCTACAATCGCAAAACATATGGGTGCATTATTTGCTCCTTTCATATCTCAAAACCTACATGAGAATTGAAGGCTTTCTGAAGTTCTTCTATAACACGAGCCATTGTTGGTCGATTTTCTTTGTTTTGCTGCAAGCATTGGTAAGCAATTGCTGAAAATATATCTATGGAATTTGGATCTGCTTTTTCCTTAATACCCTGGAAGATTATTGCTTCCAGTTCCCTGCCTTCGAAGCAACGTGCAGCCAACTGGGCAAGAAACACCACTTTCTCATCTTTATCTTTCCTGCAGTTTTACGAGAAATAAACAGGATTCATGATCGGGGGAAAAAAAAGAAAAGAAAAAAAAACATGCTTGGCCGAATCGATTCAACAAATATATTATTGCAGTTATCGTGTGATTAGCCTAGGATTCATCTTCTTCATGTAAAACCTGCTTGATTTAGATCGATCAGCATTGAAGATTCGGCTACTTGTATGCTGCAGACCATTCTCCACGTCTTCAATTGCTGGTCTGCCTGATAACAATTCGAATAAAACCACACCAAAGGCATAGACATCTGAATGCCTTGTCAGCACACCAGTCTTCTGGTATTCTGGATCACGATAACCTAATGTGCCTTCACATTTTGATATGATAAAATCAGAAATAGTGGCATTCGAGACATCATCGAGTAGAATGTGGCTACTTTTTATGTCTCCATGGATTGCCTTATGGGGTTGAACACAACTATGGATGTATTGTAGCCCATGTGCAATACCAATACTTATCTTAAGCCGGTGTCTCCATGTTAGAGTAGAGTTATCCAGATGCTTATGTAGACTTCTATTGCTTGCATGTTCAAAAACCAGGATCATTTCATTCGCTTCTTCACAGAACCCGTGAAAGGGAATGATGTTGTCATGGATATAACTAGACATCATTGCAACATCTTTAAAAAATCCACCTTCTTCATATGAACCCACCATTTCAAGCCGTTTTATAGCAACAACTTTAGGTTGCATCGACACAGAAAGCGTCCCAATGTATACCTTGCCAAGTGTTCCCTTGCCAATAACATGTTCCTCACTAAAGCCGCTTGTGGCAGATTCAATTGTGTTAAGAGAAAACATTTCCACTCCTGTTACCTACAAAATTGTCAAGAAATACAGGTATAAATCAAGCAAGAGAGATAGAGATGTACAGATCCCCAATGGTGCCATTCAAGTGATAACAATAAGTGATGACTTACATGAAATGTCCATGCTTTCTTCAGTTCCTTCACTACATCATCCATTGTCAACTGTTTAGCTTTAGCATCCAAACAGTCATATGCTATTGCAGCAAAAGTCTTTATGGAATCCTCAAAGTTTTTATTACCAGGATTCGAAGAACTTTTATCAAATTCTTCTCTAAGTTGAGGATCAATTATCAAGTTTAACTTCTTTTGAATAAAGTGGCGTTTAGCCAAGTGGAGCAGATATTCTTGGTCATCTCCGATCTTAGGAAGTATTGCTAACTTCCCACACAACACTTCCCATAGAACCACTCCGTAAGAGTATACATCAGATTGTTTAGTCAATTCACCTGTCCTGAAATATTCGGGATCAATATAAGCGGGCGTACCTGCAACATTAGTCATGGAGAACTCAACATTTTGGTGCTTGCTGGTTCTAGACAAGCCAAAGTCACCAATTACACCTTCCAAATTGTGTCCCAATAAAATATTGGCACTCTTTATATCGCGATGGATTATTCCAAGATTATGAAGATAACTCAAACCATAGGCCACGTCAAGGCAAATCTGTAGACGTTGTGCCCACGTATGACTATATACCCTTCTTCTGTTATTGATACACCTGTCGAGGCTCCCATTGGAGGCATGCTCATAAACAAGAATCATGTCACCATCATGGTCACAAAAGCCAAGAAGAGAGACCAAGTTTCGATGCTTTAGTCTAGAAAGTACTTCGATTTCTTGCAAGAACTCCCTTTTTCCTTGTCCATATCTACTGTCCAACTTCTTAATAGCCACTGTGCTTCTTCTTCTTGGGTATCCTCCAATTCCACCCCCTCCAGCGGAAGAATTCTGGGATCCATTTATTCTGACATACTTTCTTACATCAAAGTGGAATAGTTTGGCTTTATAAACTCCACCAAATCCACCGCCTCCAATAAGGTGATCATTACAAAAACCATTGGTGGCTGAGTGGATCTCCTTAGATGGAATTATCCAGTGTTCCAAAATTTTCTCCTGTAAGAATGCATGACAATAATGTAAAATAAAATCAATGCTACCAGAAAAACTAGCGAACACGTCTATACACTCAAAACTTCTATTTTACACAAAATCTCTTTCACAACTTTATTTTAACCTTATTTGTGTTTGATCAATCTCAAGTAAACACCTATGTACTCTTGGTTTGGCCGATTTTATTCTTTTCATAGGTAATGTATAAAGTCATGTAAGAAAGTAGCTTGTTTACTGTTTCATTAAGAAAAAAATGGCTTAAAATACAAATTGACGGAGATGAGGGTCGTCGTGTTAAGTCATTTGTTATTTAGACATGACTTACTGAAAAACAAAAGAAATTAGAACCTAGAGAGCGTGTGTTTGCCTTCCAGAAAACGGTCTTGCTATTTTCAGAATTAGGATTTTTATTGTATAACGTGCTATGTTAGATTTTTTAAATTTTGTTTTGTATACCCCAGCCCTATGTAAGCATGGAATTTAAAACTTTGATCTCTTTGAACCCTTAGTTTATCTAATATTTTTAATTTTACACACAAAGTTCAACCTTTTATGAACCCAATATAATTGTTAGTATATACCCACCTGAACCATAGGTGAAATCTAGTACCTTGTAGTAGTCATCTTGAACCATAGGTATTCCCTCCACGCCATCATCAACCTAATATTTACAATAGACAATATCACAAATATAGAGGTGGCAATTTGTGCCCGAAATGAAAAAAATGGGCTAATTTTGGCTACTTTGTAAAAGACTTGGGCACATTTAGCCCCCTCCTTTTTTTGAAATAGGCATATTTAGCCCATTGAAAAGTTAAATGGGCACTAACGGGCACATATTTTCTCTTAATTGATGAACATTATAATCGTTTTTAAAGAAAAATTTATATATGTAATATATTTATTTTTTAAATATATATGAAGTATTGCGTTTAAAGAATTTATTTCGTCATTTTTAGTCTTCTATAAAGCGATTTGTATAACATGTGCCCGTTTGGCCCGTGCCCATTTAGACCGTGCCCATTCTAGCCCGTGCCCATTCTAGCCCATGCCCGTTCTAGCCCGCGCCCGTGCCCGCCCGGCCCGCCCGTTTTGCCACCTCTACACAAATAGCAAGAAAATGATATAAGAATGCTTTTATTGTGTATTGTACGTCCACTGAATTAACATAAAAAATAAGATACGGCCGAAATACCATTTAATAGGTTAGAGCTAACAATGAATGTGCCTTGGCGTGCTTTTTTGAGACAAACTAACAAATAAGTTATTAGGAAACTAACTCCTTAGATAAGCTTATGCACAGGGAAAATCTGCACCTTTATTGCAGCAAACAAAGTATTTTTATAACTACTTTAACCTGATTTTAAGATAGCAAGCAAATAGCTGTAATGTGCAAAATTTCCTGCATAAACTTGCACCAAAGAAAGAAATAAAAATAGAAACTGAAAGTGTAAAGTGGTTAATTTTTGTGCAGAAACTTCAGCATTTAAAAATGTGCAGAAAATTAGTTTAAGAAGGGCTGTTTGGACAGGTTGTGAACCAACGTGGCTTTTTGAAAGAAAGTTATTTGAAGGGCTGTTTGGACAGCAAACAAGTGCAGAAAATCCGTTCTAAAAAACTGGTTTGGAGCTGTTTGGACAGACTGTTTTGAGGGGCTGTTTGGACAGACAGTTATAAGGGGATGTTTGGAGGAAAAACTTTTAAGCAAATTATGCAGAGTACACGTTGAAATATATTTCTGCACAGGATATGAATTTGCACAGTTTGTTTAACATTCAAATTAAAAGCTGTCCCAAACACAAGGTATTAGGTAACTGGTTGAAAGAAATCATATTCTTCTTATATAGACGGTGCACACGGAATTGTTTTATGATTAGAGGAATACCTTTGTATAGAAAAAGAGTAACACAGAGTAGTGTTCAATACAAAAAGACATTCAACCAGGAAGTGTAGATTAGAAAGGATATAGTTCTAAACGAAAATGAAGCACAAGTGACTGAGGTTCGTGTTGAACACGATTCCCTTAAAACAATTCCGTGTACAATTGCCACAGTTGTTTCCCAGGGTACAAGGACGGAGCGGGAGTACTACTACTACTGCCGGAGATGACCAAACTTGCCTTAAGTTTTGACAGAATTTTTTAGTTTGAGTATGCTAGGGGAGAAATTGCCACAGTTGTTTCCCAGGGTACAAGGACGGAGCGGGAGTACTACTACTACTTGCCTTAAGTTTTGACAGAATTTTTTAGTTTGAGTATGCTAGGGGAGAAAAGCTATGTGGTTTTTGGTGTATATTTGGAACAACATAAGAGCTAGTAGTTATATTAACCACTTGAATACACAGTTCAAACCACTTGAATGATATTAACAATAAATTAAAGAAAGCTGTAACTGAACATTAAGTGTGTTGTTGCAAATTTCAATCATTAACAAGCTTTTAAAAACTGAATTTTTTCTACATTCAAGTTTTTAACCTGGTTTTGTTCCAACCCAGCATTGAAATCTCATTCACCTTAACTCCGGTTTGGACATATAAAGGCTCTTACGAAGCTCTCACAATGGACTACATAACCATATAACCAGAAAAACTATATTTACTAATAGTAATCTATGTCCAAAGTTAATGAAAAAACACAAACACTAAAATTTTTCAACAATCTACATGTTAATTTGTATCATCACATGCCTAAGTTCAGCAATAAATAGATTTAACCTATTAAAAGAAACATCAAATATAGACATGTGAAACTTACATGTAAAAGTGCCAACTCCTCGAATTCAAGTTGATGCGCAACGGCTTGCTCGAGCTCCTGCAGAATATTATCAATCTTGGGGCGTAGCCAGGAAGACTTATTACAGCATTGATATGCAATGTTAGAAAAAGTGCTCAACGAATCTGGAGCCATTTGATTTTTTAGAAAGGGATCTATAATCTCATCTAAGTTTCCCTCCTTGTAACTTTGTTCGACCACTTTCATAAGATACTGACTGTCACTCTCATACTCTGCATCAAATGCCAGCCTTCCACACAACACTTCGAATAATACTATCCCCAAAGAGTATATGTCCGACTCCCTTATTGACTCGCCGCCATACACCTCAGACTCCGGGTCTGAATAAACGGAATCTGTCTCAAAAATAGACTCGAAATGAGAGACCTTTGCCTCCCAATTTGTATCCAAAAAAATGCTTGAGCTTGTGAATCCGAAATCGCTGTAAAGCACTTTATGAAGATTACTAATGGCACGAGCAGCACCGGCAGAGATTTTAAGACGATTTTTCCATGTTAGGTTTGAGTTATCCAAATAGTTCTGGAGGCTTCCATATGCTGAATGCTCCAACACAGAGATTATTTTGTCATCCTCGCTACATAATCCAAGAAGTGACATAATGTTTGGATTTTCAAAACGAGAACGAAAAACTGTGCATAAATGCAGCTTCATAAAGGGAACATTGTGAAGCCTTTGTACCTTTACTCTGACTGGGAGAGGTTTTCCTCCGCGGATAATTTCTCCTTTGTACACCGTCTCATCACTACCCAAAGAGATGACATTATCAGGACTGAAGTTATTAGTAGCCAATTTTATTTCTTCCAGTGGGATTCTAAAGTGACTGAATTCTTCTAGGGACAACACATAATTAATATATTTTAAGTGTCTCATTTTTGCAGAAAATGGCCGGGATAATCAGAATTGAAAAGTGTAAATGAGAGATGGGTGTTGCAAGTATCAGATTCAAAAACATAAACCTGCTTATAAAACTAACCATTAGCTTCCTATACCAATTTTGCCCCTCGAATTTAAAAAATACTTCATTAGTAAATGATCGAAACGTGTTTGGTCAACTGAATAAAATATACAAGTTGAGCCAGTCCATGATTAAATAATTCTTTGACCCATGATAAGCTGCGCGAATAATGGAAATAAGGCATCTTCATCTACCGCCAGAGGCGGAGCTAAAGGTGGAAGGTGGGCACGTGCCCCCTCCCCCTCCAAAAAAATAATAATAGTAATTTGCCCCCTCTAGAAAAACGTCTGTCATATCTAAATTGAAAGTCAAAATCAATTTTTAGGATGTGGAAATTAGGTTTTATTTGTTGGAATGGTGAAGAAACAAGCCATGGAAGAAGTAAACGAAGGCCAAGGAGTACAAAATCATTTTTTTTTTTTNTTTTACTTTAGCTTATTTTTTGTTGTTACTGCGTGATTGTTTCCCTAATTACTGTACAAAATTTAATTTGTGTTTCAAATTGAATTTATTAAATCAGATAAACAATAAATAATCTCTTATATAATAAAACAAAACCCCTAGTGGGTACTTTGTCATTTTGAAAAAAAAGAATATTTCTTTATTAGGTAATATGTTAATTATTATTTAATTTATAAGTTTATAAATTCGTTTTGTTGATATACTATACAAGTAGAAGATAAATACAAAAAATATAGATAAGATTTAAATGATTATCTTTAATCATAAAAAACTACAATTAAAAATCATAAATCAAACAAAATAAAAATTAAATTATTTGTTTTTTAATAAATAAAAATATATCATTCAAAAATTTTTTAAAAAAACCCGCGCGTGCGCGGGTATTATAACTAGTGACAATAAAAGAAAAAAGGTTTTTGGTCTATTGAAGAATTCTATCGTTGCAAGAGTCGCATTTTAGAATCGGCTAAAGTATGTCAAACCCCTGAAACTTGACGCTTTAGAGAAACTACTGAACCTTTAATTTTTTTTTTTTTTTTTTTTTTTTTTTTTTTTTTTACAAACAAGGAATTGATTTGTATTCATGGGTATTGATTAGAACACTCTACTTTATGCATTATACACATGTACAATGTTGATATACTGCTTTAATGTATTATACATTTAAGTGTGTAAATAAAAAAGTTGAGTGTGCAAATTATCACACATATAAAGTGTTAGAATTTGATAATCATGACTAGCATATTATATAACTAATATCAAGTAGCACAAGTTACGGAAGCGTAGGATCAAGTATAACATATAAAGATAACTAAAACATAAATAAAGAACATACCGTATGCAATTTTTGATTGATGAACAAATGAAGAACCCTAGTTAGGGTTTATGTAGATCAATGAATAACCCCTTACCGTTTTGTTATTCGATCTCTTGATAACAACAATAGTGTGTTGTTACCTCGTTCTTGTACACACAAATTAAACCGTATTAAGGTTATGCAAGTAAACTACACAAGAACAATTTTTGATAAATCAAAAATCGAATCCCTAAGTGATTAGGGGTGTTCGATCAGCTAGAACAAGGAAGAAAGAGAGAAAACAACTTTAGGGATAATTGTGTGTTCAAGAGATGAAAAACAATTGATCCTAAGGTTTGTTTATATAGTGTTTAAGAATCTTGGAGACCAAGTTAGGGCAAGGGTGCCCCATCCCTTGTGTTCGGCCGACCCAAGCCCCAAGAGGGATTCTAGATCCTTCTTGGGTTACCAAATTACTTAAACACACACTATCCTTATATTCGTTTAATGGTCGTTAGTCATTTAACGGAAAACACTAACGTTCGTTAAGTTCTTGTGTCTAATAATAAATATAAAAGTACATTTATTATTTTTTCTTAATACTCATTTGTATCGTGTGCAATCCCGAGGTCTCGTGTTCGATTCTAGACATTTACGTATTAATAATTAACCATATTCCAACAGCTCCCACTTGGTTATTTATTAACAGTAAAATGACATTGGTCGGGCTCTTGCAACACTCCAATGCCCCTAGTTCAAACCGAACTGAGTTTCCTGGAAAACTCTTAACGATGAATCGTTATTATTATCCTTTTGTTACTAATACTCTAATTAATAAAGAAATAAATCTTTATTAAATTTTAGTTTCTCGCATATTAATGATTGAACAAAATTACCAAAACATCTGAACGTATTCCAGATAGTCTTTGGGCGTGGCCACGCAAACATTTTGTCAATCCTGCGAGTGGCCCATAGTATTAAACTTCAAAACAAATTTGAAGGAACAAATTCTATTTTGACTACAAGACTAACCCATGGACTTTGCAACACTTCTGAAAACAACCCTTATAACTACCAGTTACGGATAACGGTAGATTGCTCCACAAAAATGCACTACATCCATGACACTTATCTGGTATCTCAAGTCTGAGGATAACTAATTACGATTTACTTAAAATAAGTAAAATCATGTAGTTTGGGATAAGTCCTATATTCAATTCATTGAATATCATAATTGTCTTCCCTTAATAATATTCCCATATCATTAACCGACAACGGACATTTTTAGAATAATAAAATTATTCAAGGATATAAACATGCAAAAACAGAATATATTATTAAAACAATGTAAATAAACATAACCAATACTTTATTTCATTAAAATTAATAATTCGTACATTACATCTTTTATCCAAATACTAATCACAAATGGGCATGAAACTTTCAGCCTTACGAAGACCTATTCCTTCAGCTAGCTTAAAAAGCTTAGTGCCAGGTGGAGCTTTCGTCAATTGATCAGCCAAGTTATCATCTGTGTGAACTTTGAGTAAATCGATCTCTCCAATCTCCACTTGCTCATGCACGTAGTGATATTTGATCGGGAAATGTCTGGTGCCCTTCATGAGTCCAGGCTCATGAGCAAATGTGATTGCAGCAGAATTGTCACAATACATTTTTATAGGTTGTTGAATCGATGGCATAACTCCAAGCCCCGAAACAAACTTCCTAATCCAAACAGCTTCCATTGCAGCTTCTGAAGCAGCTATATACTCACTTTCTGTTGCAGACATCACTAATGTACTCTGCTTCTTGCTCCTCCAATCCACAGCTCCTCCATTAATGACAAAGACATAACCCGTCTGAGACTTCGTATCATCCTTATCACCTTGCCATGAAGCATCACAGTAACCTGTAAAATCAAGTTCTGCATTTGGATATGGATTTCCCCCATAAACTAAGAATACATCTTTAGTAGCCCTAAGGTACTTAAGAATATTCTTCACAGCAGTCTAGTGAGCTTCACCTGAATTTTGCTGAAATCGACTGGTTAAGTTCTGAGCAAATGCCACATCTGGCCTTGTGCTTTTCACCGCATACATTATAAATCCCACAGCCGAAGCATAAGGAACTTTCTTCATGCGTTGCACCTCTGCAGGTGTTGAAGCACACAGTTTGCTACTCAAGCCATGTTGTTCTTGCATTGGAAAATATCCCTTTTTGGAATTTTGCATATTGAATCTCTTCAATATTTTATCAATGTAAGCACTTTGGCTTAATCCAATTAATCGCTGAGATCTATCTCTATATATCTTAATTCCTAGAATGAATGCAGCTTCCCTTAAATCTTTCATAGCAAAACACTTTCCAAGATATGCCTTGACTTCATGCAAACTTGGAATGTATTTTCCCATGATCAATATGTCACCGACATATAAAATAAGGAAAATTACATTACTCCCACTAGCTTTGTGGTATACACATGGCTCATCAAGATTTTGAGAAAATCCAAATCTTTTGATTTCTTCATCAAATCTTTTATTCCATTGACGTGATGCTTACTTTAATCCATAAATGGATCTTTGAAGCTTGCATATACGCTTTGGAAAATCTGGATTGAAAAAACCCCTCAGGCTGCACCATATAGATGTCTTCATCTAGGCGACCATTTAAGAAGGCGGTTTTGACATCCATCTGCCAAATCTCATAGTCATAGTATGCTGCTATAGCTATGAGAATCCTAATGGCCCTAATATCAGCTACGGGAGAAAAGGTTTCTTCGTAGTCAATACCAAACGTTTGAGTAAACCCTTGAGCTACCAAACGGGCCTTATAGGTGTGTACATTGCCATCCATGTCAGTTTTTAACTTGTAGAGCCATTTACTCCCAACTACCTTGGCACCAGGAGGAAGGTCTACTTCAGTCCAAATTTCATTATCATGCATGGATTGAATTTCCCCATTCATAGCAACCTGCCATTTTTCCTTTTCAGGACTTTTCATGGTAGCCTTATAACTAGCAGGTTCATCAAGATCCCCTAGTATAGACTGATCGCACTCTACATTAAGACAGAGTCGTTTAGGTGCTTTCACAGGTCTTGTGGACCTGCGAATGGGAACCACTTCAACTTCAGGTGGAGGACCCAGACTATCTGGTTCTTCAGGAAGTTGACTAGTGTTTTTAGAAGGTAATGCATCATCATGATCGTCTTCCAGATCATATACCCTCCCACTTAATTCTTGAGATATGAGTTCCTTTTCCAAGAAATCTCCATACCTTGCAACAAATACTTTGTTTTCAGTGGGATAATAAAAATAGTAACCCATCGTTTCCTTTGGGTATCCTACGAAGATGCACTTCACAGATCTTTGTTGGAGCTTATCTGCAGAGTCACGTTTAACATACGCCTCGCAGCCCCAGACCTTTAGATAAGACAAGTTAGGAGCTTTTCCAGTCCATAACTCATATGGTGTCTTAGCAACCTTCTTTGTGGGAACCATATTAAGAATGTGAACAGCAGACTCTAAAGCATAATCCCAAAATTAGAAGGGAAGAGTTGTTAGATTAAACATAGATCTTGTCATATCTTGCAATGTACGATTTCTTCTCTCAGATACACCATTTTGTTGTGGCGTATATGGAGAAGTAAGGTGCTGGACAATTCCTTCCTTAGCTAGATAATCTATAAACTCTTGACTCAGGTATTCACCACCTCTATCGGATCCAAGAGCTTTAATCTTCTTTCCTAGTTGCAACTCTACTTCTGCTTTAAACACTCTGAATGTTTCAAAGACCTCATGTTTATGTTTAAGTAAATAAACATAACCATAACGACTATAATCATCCGTAAATGTTAAGAAGTAGCTAGCACCCCTCCTTGACACATGTCTAAGTGGTCCACACACATCTGTGTGAATAAGACCAAGTAGATCAGAAGCCCTTTCAATCCTATTTTTAAAGGGTTTCTTTGTCATCTTGTCAGCAATACAAGACTCGCACTTATCAAATGATTCATCATTGATATTTTCTAAAAGCCCATCGCGTTGCAGCTTTTCCATGCGAGTCTTGCCAATGTGAGCAAGTCGACAATGCCAAAGATAAGAAGAATCCAGACCTTTCTTGATTCTCTTATGGTTGATGCTATACATTGAATTATTATTGAAAGCATTATCATTATTATTCATGTCCAACTCAAAAATACCATTCACAGCAATTGCTTTAAAATAAAAAAACACCATTTAAAGAAACTAAAATTGCATTGCTTGAAATAGTATGATGATAACCAAGGTTCAACAAACATGAAAAAGAAATTACACCTCTAACAATTGACGGTGCATAATGACAATTATTTAAAGATAGTACGAGACCCGAAGGCAACACTAAATTAAATACTCCTATAGCTTCAACTCCTGCAGGCGCTCAATTACCCACGTGCAAGAATTGTTCTCCATAGGACAGCTTTCTTTCCACTCTAAACCCCTGCAAAGTATTGCAGATATGAATTCCACAGCCCGTATCATATACCCATGAATTCAGTTTATGAGTTAAAGAAAATAATTCAATCATAAAGAACGCACCTGATGATGAACTAGGTTGACCAACCTCACTCTGCTGCTTCTTTTGTCACAAGTCATTTATGTAGAGCGCACAATTACGTTTCCAGTGCCCCGGTTGATGACAATGGTGACAAGCCTGTTCCTTCTTCATTTGAGGATACGCCTTAGGCTTCTTGGGTTGGTTTTGATTCACCTTTGGATTTGGTTGATATGCCAAAGTCTGCTTGCCTTTATCAGCCTTACCCTTACCCTTGTTCACATGCGATTTTTCTGGATTATACCCCCTTGAATTGCCAACACTTGTGGGGTAGGTGCCTTGCCCTTTGCTGGTAGATGTTTCTCATAGTCAACAAGCAGTGCGAGTGACTCCTCCCAAACAGTCAACTAAGTCAACCAAGGGTTCTTGGTCAACTAAGTCAAGCTATGAGAGAGAAAGTGATCAATTTATGATCCGGTGCAAGCACAGTGTATTCCCGGGTTGTTATGTCCCAGTGAGATTGAAATTGTATTTGGAAAACGTTCAAGGGATTCAGTGATTGGGAATAGTAAAATAATGATTTGAATTTGTTTTACACTACTGATAATGATGAAAGTGACACAGATAAACAATATTAACAATTACAGGAAATCAGATAAACTAAAAACGTATTAAAATGCAAATGCGTACTGAAAAGTGGGAATTGAACAAAAACAAACTACAGGGGGTGAAAATGACTTTTTTTACAAACTTAATATTAAAAGAAAATTTTATAAAAAAGAAAAATATTTTTTTGATTATTTTATTATTTAATATTAATTAAAAACTATTTTATACTTCAAAAAACTATTTAAATTACACTAAATATAACAAAATATCAAATAAAGCTAAGAAAAATGCAAATTCACTTTTAAAAATTCTAAAATTACTTAAAATTAATTTAAAAACTAAAATTATATTTTTTTTTGTCTTTTTATGGATTTTTTATTAATAAATTACTAATTAAAACTATTTAACTAATTTAAATTATTATAAATAGCAAAATGACTTAGAAAATTATGAAATTTTTTAGAAAACTAAATTATCACTACAAGAATCCTAGAAAATTATAAAAAGTTTATAAAAACTATTATTCAACTATTTTACTAATTATTACTTAATTATTACTTAAATACTCATTTTAACTATTTTAATTAAGAAAAATAGAAAATGAACAGTGAAAATTATGAAAAATTTCCTAAACTTATTTTATGATATATAAACCTAGGAATATTATAAAAACCTACTGTTGTTAAATAAAATTTAATAAAACTATTTATTAACTAATATTACCTAATTATTATTTTAACTAATATTAATTATGAAAAATACTAAATGAAAAGAGAAAAATCTGGAAAAATTACTAAAAATACTACAAGTGAACAGGAACCTATGAAAATTATAAAAATGAAAATTTCTTTTTGAAAAAGCTGAGCAATAAGCCAAATGGCTTAAATAGAAGCTATCACTTTATTAAAAGTGATGATTTTTTGGATTTTCTTTTTGAGAACTGTTTTACTACTGAAAATAAGCAACTTTTATGAAAACAAACTTTTTACAACTTAAAAATAAGCACTTTGCACCCCAAATAGCTTAACAGATGGAATTTTTGGATTTTTAATAATGCAAAAGCTCTTAAAAAGCTACACAGTGTACACAAGCTAGAAATTAAGATGCAAACAACTTATATGAACATAAAATAAGCAAGAAAGAAAGAAAAAGCACACTGGTTAAGCCAATAATCTCAAATTAGCACTTATGCTAAGTCTCAGAACCAAACAGGCCTTAGGGGGCTAATTCAAGCCTCTGTGGGGCCCACAAATAAGCTCAGGGATCCAAAATGAAACTTGGACCAACAAGCTCACCTGTAAAGCTTTCAAATAAGCCAAAAATCAAGGCCTAAGTCTTACAAATAAGCTCTGTGTGAGCTTATGAAATTTGGCAAAAAGCCAAGTATACACTGACCACTCAGTTTATACTGTCAAATGGGACAAACAAAAAGCTATAAGCAGCCCTAGCAAATAAGCTAAAAATGGAAAAATAAGCCCTGGACCTTAAAGATGGGTTGCTTGGCTTTCCAAAAAGCCAAGAATCACACTCTGGGTCCCACTAATAAGCTCTGTGTGAGTTTATGAAAATGGTGCCAAAGCTGTGCACAGGGGAGGTCACAGACCAAAGGGGCAACTTTGACACTGCTTATTTATAAGCAAATGAATTCCAAACTTGGATTTTCTTTTTGGAAAATGTTAACAACCAACAAAATAACACAAATCCACAAAAACTTTGGATTTCCAATCTGTATTAAACCTTGTGCAAGATCTGGGAGATCTGCACAATTTGGCAGACTTGGAATTTTTGACTTTTTAGAAAACACAAAGGGTTTGACTTTTATGAACTTTGATCTTGATTTTATGACTGATTAAGTTATGTTAAGCTATAATAAGACTAAATTAAGCTAGAACAACTACTTGTGAAATGACTTGATGAGATTTGGACTCAAAAATTTTAACTGTGAACAATGTAAAAGAGATCAAAGATAATCTTGACTTTTTACCTAATGACCAGTGGTTTTTATTGCTTATCTGAGTTATTAGACTCTATTGTGACATGTATCAAGCCATAACAACAACATAAACAACTTGGAACACTGAGATCATAGATTAACCAAACAATACTTAAAAACTATGATGAAGTAATTTTCAAAGAGGAATCAAAATCTATGCTGTGATACTGATTTGCAGAAGCTTAATATAGTTTTAAGACCCTAAATGAGCACAGAACAACAAGATTTAACCACTAACTACCAAGATTACTACTAATGCTATTTTGATAGTGAAGATGAAATACTAAGCAACAAGCAATTCTAATTAACAAACCACTAATTTTAAGCTAGTTTACCACTAACAAACAACAATAGGCACAGAGAAACAAGATTAAACAGTGTATGAACAATAGAACAATGAAATGCTAAAAATGAGGAAATTGCTTACAAACTGCAATCCAAGCCAGAACCAAGTACCATGGACCAAAGAACACTCCTATAGGTTCTCCACAGAACCACTAACCCAAGGCCATCCACAATTTACCCTGCTCCAGCTGTGATCACCATTTTCAACAAATTTTTGATTTTTCACTGAATTTTTGTATTTTTTTTGTATTTTTTGGTTTTTGATACTAGATTGAATTTTAAGGTTTCTAAAAGCTTTTAGAAGCTTTCTAGGAGCTTAAGTGTGCTTAATTAGTCCAGAGCAACATCTACAAACAACATTATACTAATATGAAATTTTTGAAATTGCAATTGCATAAACTGAATTCAACAAGTAATACTGAAATTGATTGATGAAAAAGGTTCCAATTACACTTGAAAACACTAAAATTACAACTTAGAAGCTTTGAAATACACTAGAATTTAAAAACATAACTATTCGATACTAATTTTACATTAATAATCTACACTGTCTTCAATGCTCCATCTTGTTCTTTATATAGGCCTGAATTAGGGTTTGAGATAGTCTCTGAGCATTTCCCATCATTAATCTTGACCATTGGATCACTTTGGACTCATCTTAGCCGTTTGATCTTTTTGGCGCCAAAAATATAAAATTGCAAATGGGACTGATTTATAGCAATTGGGGGTGGTGGCATTAATGAGGGTTTTCTTGTTAGGTATACATGGTGGGGGTGAGTGGTTTGGGCGGTGGAGATGGTGGGAGGGATGAGGTGATGGTTTTGCAGGCAAGTGGGGTGAAGAAGGAGGGAAAGGGGGTGAGTGGTGGAGAGTTTGACCCTGGTGAGAGTTATAATAAAAGGGTGGGCTTGGAGTGGTTTTGGGCTTGGTGGGCTAAGGAGATATAAGGGGGCTTGGACTGTTTTGTGTTGGGTTGTTTTGGATTTTTGGGTTTATGAATAAAGGGATCCGTTTGGTTTGTAGTTTATAACAAGGACCAAAAGTGTAATAATTTGAAAGTTAAGGGTTAGGATTTGGAAACTTTCCAAAATTAATCAAGGGGTATAATTTGCCAAGTATGAATAGTATAAGGTCCATAGTTGACTTTTTTCACTTTTGACATTCCCAGGGACCAAATTTGCCAAATCTTCAAACTTCAGGGGCCAAACTTGTAATTTCTCCAAACTTTTCACCAAAGGATCATTTTTTCCAAAGTTCAATAATACAAGGACCATAATTGTTAATTTCTAAAAGATTTTAATCCCAGGGGCTATTTTTGACAATTTTGCAAAGTTCAGGGACTAAACTTGTAAACTTTTGAAACTTTTCACCAAAGGACTAATTATGACAACTTGTGATTTTCATAGGACTTTGGTTGACTTTTCTTCCAAAATAAATGCTCAAGGACTAGATTTGACAAGTTTTGAAAGTTGAGGGACTGAAACTGCCAATTATGCAAACTTTGTTCGTTTTTCATTTGTTTTCAAACATTTTGCATCTAAAACATATAAAACACAACCCTAGGATATTTTCAGTATTTTGATGCATATTTGGGTGTTTTTGGATGTTTTGGCAGTTCAGATACGACAAAAATGATGAGTATTTACACACTCATCAGCGAGTAACTCTGAGACTGTCTTCCCCGAGCAGTGCATGTTCCAATTTTGCACAAAACCAGCAAAATCCTTGTTAAGGGATCTGTTGATTAAGTGAGCTTGAACATTGTCGGGGTAACCAAATCCAACTCTGTGAAGTTGATCAAAGAATTCTCTCATCTCATTCACATAGTTGGTATGTGCTTATTCACATACCTTTTATTCACCATTATTAGACTATTGTAGACCAAAAACTAACGTTCAAAGCCAAAGATATCGTGTTTTTGTGTTTATGACTGTGCAGGTAAGGATATTGCAAAAACACATGAAGCAACCTAAAAGCTAAAACGGCAGAGTGTGGAAAAGAGTTTGAAGTGATAAAAAGATTGAAACTCTACTTGTGAAAGCCCGTGAAGCACGATTATTCTTAAAGGCTCAAGAAGTAAAAGAGACGCTAATCAAAGTCACAGATGATTATGAAGCTAAATTTCTTATTAATCCGAGCAATATACTTTCTATACTACTTGAAGATCTTTGAAGTGTCTACCAATCACTCAAAGTTACAAGGTCAAGTTGTACTTTTAGAAGTTAAAAGCGTCGTATCTCTAGTTTATTCTTTGTATTCAAGTATTTCGGAGATCAAGGGCTAAGTGCAAATTTGTAAAAGGTTAAGCACCATGGTCCTTAAATACCCTCCCCTAGTTATTATCAGTTAGTTTGTTAGTTCATAGTTTATTTCAAGTTGTAGTGGTAATGTTTTCTTAAATCAAGCCTTTTAACTTTATGTCTTAATCTTCTTATTTTGCTTTATATTCCTAGGCTTATTTAATTTCTTTATTGCTTTCATTCTTATTCAGTTCTTTACTTCTATCTTGATCACAATAAGCTCATATAAGCTTGCACCACTTTGCATGACAAAGAAATTTTCTGCTAATGAATATGACTTGAGCTTATTTGGGGTTTTGTGCTATGTAAAACTTATTTTAGTTTTATTTTTTTTTCTTTAGTTTAAGAGTTTACAAATCGTTGTTTTGGCTTTTCAAATTTTCTTTTGTGTTAACTGCTTTTTAGTTTCAAGCCTAAAGGAAATATTTAGCTTATTGAATTCGTTGAGCTTCTATAGCTTATTTTGTTGTTTGTGCTTAATATTGAGTTAATAAGTTTCTTATAAGTTTCCATAATTTTACGTTAAAATTTTTCGTTCCTTTAAACCTTAATAGCAGTAGGGTATTAGGGTTGAGAGTTGAAGTTTAGGGTCTAGCGAGTATGGTCCTAGTCTAGCGCAGTATGGTTCTTAAATCGGAGTTTGATGTTTTGGCTAGCGAGTTTAATTACTTGGCTAAGCGAGTATCATTTTGAGTTTAGGATTTTGGCCCAGGTTTCAGCGAGTTTGGTTCTTTTATACTTAGCGAGTTTCTTGATTTTATTGTCTAGCGAGGTATGGTCCTTTTAATTTTAGCGAGTATGGTCTAGGTAGCGAGTTATCATTCTAGCGAGTATGGTGTCATAGTGGAGTATGTTTCTATATTCTAGGATTGTTAAAAACATAGAGAGTATCAATTTTTTACCTAGCGAGTTTGTTTTCTAAAATTAGATAGCGACTTGTTCTTTTATTGGTTGGAGTTTGGAGTTTATTCACTTTAGTTTTGAGTCTTAATCTTTTGTTGTGTGTCTTTGTTTAGCTTCTTAAGCCGATGCTAGGCTATTTAACTCCATCGTTTATCGAGTGAGTTTTCTTTAATCTCCCCCCATTTCTTACCGTTACTCTGTCGAATTTTCGTTAAACCTTTTTAACTTAGTTTATTTTCTAGGTTTTATTTTCATTAACGTTACTTACTTTTCTTATTATTAAATCTAAAATCTCCAAAACATTTTCTTCTTCTTTCTTATTTAATTTTCTTACGTTTTCATTCAAATTATGTTCCTTTAACGTTAATGTATTTTCTTTCTCATTCTATTATTTCATTTAAATTTTAAAAACTTTAGTAGTATAAACACAATTAAATCAATCTTTTTAACAATTCACTTCACATTAACTCACGATCGAGTGGACTGATCCATTTACCTCGTTGGACTACGACCGTGGTTTACAAGTTCACGCTTGGTTTTCCGCGGATATTTTTGGGCCCGCTGCCGAACGCGGTTGGATAAAATTAAGGTCATTCGTCGTTCGAGACTTGTGTTTTGAAGAAACCTTCTTTTAGAAGTTACCTTTTTCTAACATAAAAACTAAAATTATTAACTTAAAAGCAAAAATATTTCTCTTTTCTTTTATAAACTTATAAAAACAAAAAAAGATTTCTTTCTACTTTATCTTTCACTTTGTTTTTGTTTTGATTTGTATGATCACTGTTCCAATCTAACTGACGAGTTCTTCTTCCTTTTTTTCAACAGTGCTTCTAAGCAGTCGTCGTAGACGAAAGCAAAGGAACGTACCGAAGTTACTGTGATCCTCAAGTTTCTCATCCAAGATGAATAAAACACAAAACAGGTGCACAAGCATAATGGTGAACACCCGCGGTGGTGGTAACCAACCTTTATGATTTACGTCATGAGGAGAATCCATCCCTTTCAAGGTTGCGAAGAGCATTGTTATTCCCGATATTCAAGCAATCATTTTGAAATAATCATGGATTACTCAT
>LBNU01017320.1:54119-91351 GCA_014162995.1 Artemisia annua
CCCCTCCAACGTCTCTTTTTTGCCCAACGTTCGAAAAAAGCAAGACTCCACCGTTCGGTAACTATTCCCGAGCGGGGCTCACCGTGCCCCTCACCGCATGAGCGGCGGTGGTGTTCACCGCACGGGGTGAGCCTCCCCGAGGTGTTCACCGCATGCACTGCCAATGCCCTAAGGACTTCCCCATTAAGTGGTATTAAGGGAAAGGGGACCCACATGCCTCTTAGCTAAGAGAAAAAGTAAACAAGCCCTAAGTTAACCATAAAAAGGATTTGACCAGTTCTAACCTGAGCCCGTTCCTACCCGTTACCCAACCCGCATAATGTACCACCTCTAGACATTATATGGCAGTAACTATAAACATACCCATAGATGCTTTGGAAGCTTCAATTACTTCCTTCGCTTTATCTTCATCCCCAAGTATATCTATTAGCCCTTCCAGCTTATCTTCAGACAACTCTGCCTTGTCCCCTATATATTGTGCAATTTTAGCATACAGATAGTTGTCATTGACAATCTTAACCAGCTCCGGAAAATGCCACGAGTACCATTCCCTGTCCATAAAAAGAAGATGAAAGTTACCATCAGATTAAACCACAGGATTCAAAAATTAAGCAAGTCCTGAAACTCTGTATATGACAATTCGAGAGCGAGGCAAACCTGACTCTCATGGAAAAGGAATTGACATCCTTGTCAAGAGTATCAAGAAGAAAGATTGCTTGAATAACCATATTATCAACACGATTGACATTAAATTTGACTTTTGCACGACTGTAGCTGTGGCCAAGACCGAGTTGAGCTTTTTCCAAGTCACCAGGCTATACGGAAGATAAAAGCTTTGTGGTTAATGGATTGCAAGAAGCAAATACGACCAACTATGAGAAAAAGAAGCTGCAACAACAGAATCAAACCTTGAGACCCTCGATGAGCTTGTCGAAATGCAAACGAATACCACGAATGAGCTCAAGATCAAACTCATTGCTTTCGCATGGGATCTTAGTTTCTTCAAAGATGTGAGACCCAATTTTTGGATCGCTTACTCCTAATTTGAACTTAGGCTTCTTACCTTCCTTGACTTTAGGAAGACTTATCTCCAAAAAGTTCCTCAACTCATCAGTCATTTGCCCTGCATAAAGTTCAAGAAGTCAGATATATATATACCAGCAAGAATGTAGCTGGCTGAAAGCAAATGAGACGACAAGTGGCTGATTATATACATGCGCTCAAACCCTACATTCTATCAAGTCTAATCATGGATATCAGTACTACAAACTAAAGCATTCTTCCTTTCGTTAGGAGTAGCATAAACATTAGTGTAGCAGAGCATTCATCTCAAGTACTGCAGCTTGAACGCTTTATAGTTTAGATCACCTAAGGGGTGTTCAGAATTACTTAATAAAAACTGCTTGTCAGATTACTGTGTTTTCAGACAACAAAAAATCAGTTTCAAGTGTTCTTGAATCATTCAAGTCAGAGTTGCTTATTCAAACCGCTTACCTGTTGTTATTATTTTAGCCCTTGTAACATGCCGTCTTGGATTGCTTATTTTAAGTGGGTACATTTATAGTTTTAAGCAGATAATCAGTATTTTATGTTTCGATAAACGCTTTCATTTGCTTACTTTCGATTAGTTAAACAGGTTAACCTGCATATTTACAGAAGCAATCCCAAACAGTACAACACCCTTCAAAATTTCATTACTGTGTTGTTAGAGCAAAAGAAAATCGAAACAGTATCTAGTTATTATCTGATCCTAATAATCTCAAAAGGCATAAAACAGCTTTTATAACCAATCCACACTAGTATTACCGAAATACAAAACAAATTTCAACAAACTACATCTTCCACACAAAAACAACACCAAACTAGTCATCATTTTCACACAACCTCAAATCCTATACAAACCACCACCAAATGGTAAGGCGCCTAACATCCTCGCAACAAGGGGGTTTTTGTTTCGGCTTATATAGCCGACTTATGGCTTACTTGGTTTTGGGCTTATGTTTCATAAGCTCATTTTTTGTGGCTTATTTGGAAATTTTTTAATAAACTTATATAAGCCGATAAGTTTTCAAATAAGCCACAAAAAGTGAGCTTATTAAACATAAGCCCAAAACCAGATACGGCATAAGCCGGCTATATAAGCCAAAACAAAAACCCCCTAAGTCTAGGATTCAAACCTCACTAGGTACACATTTGGAGGTGACCAGGGAAAGGGTCGCTCTCTCCCGTGTAACGTGAAAAAGGAAAACCTCATCCATTTACAAAACAAAAACGTAACTACCAACAACCTCACAATACACAACTACACAAAACGGGTGAGGTTTTCCCTGTTCACGTTAACCAAGTTATCTCCATGACCGTTTGCGACCCTTTTCCATGGCCACACCCAAATGTATACCTAGGGGGTGTTTGTTTAAGCTTATATGTGGACTTATGAGCTTACTTGATTTTGGCTTATATTTCATAAGCCTCAATTTTCCGGCTTATTTTGAGACTTATGTGCTTATATGAGTTTATCATATAATAATAAACTTATATAAGCCCACATGTCTCAAAGTAAGCCGGAAAATTAAGGCTTATGAAATATAAGCCGAAAAACAAATAAATTCATAAGCCACATATAAGCTTGGGGGTGTTTGTTTTGGCTTATGGCTTATGTTGTTTTCGGCTTATGTTTCATAAGCTCATTTTTTATTGCGTATTCCAAAAGTTTCGGCTTATATAAGCTTATATAAGCCAAAAAGTTTCCAAATAAGCCACAAAAAGTGAGCTTATGAAACATAAGCCCAAAACCAAATAAGCCACAAGCCGGCTATATAAGCCGAAACAAACACCCCCTAAGCTTAGACAAACACTCCTAGACCTCTAGTGAGAAGCCTTACACTAGACCATTTAAGTACTAGTTACCTTTAGAATACACAATAACACAGAAAATATATATATATATATATATATATATATATATATATATATATATATATATATATATATATATATATATATATATATAAAAAGGTGGGTATTAAACCTTCAGAAACAGCATTGCACTGATTAAGAGCATCAAGAGCAGATTCAAAGGGACTAAAAGCAACAAGCTCAACAACTTTTCCAAAACGGTTCAGATCAGTAACTGAGTTACGAACAGCTTCAGTGTTTTGGCCTATTTCATCTATTCCACTTGCTATAAACAACCCGTATCCAGAGGCTGATTCGTGTAAAATATATAACCGCCCCATTGAAGAGTCTCCAACAGCAGCTTGTTTTTGTTATTGCCTCTTTGGAAAATATAAAATTAGGGTTTTAGATGAACCCTCGGTATTTGTAGTGTGGTTAAGTGGGAGTGCCGGGGGTGTTTTTGTAATTTTGGGCAAAATGGGGTGTCACAAAGCCGGGAGTAGCGTGATGGCGTAACCGAGACTCACACTTTTAAACTTTAGAGGCTGAGGCGAAACTTTTGTGTTTTTAAGACGTGATAAAAGAAGGCACGAAATATGAAAATATTTATATATTTCTATCATATTTCATATATATCAAGTTTATAAAAAGCGTTGTATATAATGAATAAGGTTAAAAACTATTCTTAATATTTTTATTTAAAAAATAATAATTGGAGTTGAAATAAAAAATCTGTCATGTCTTACGTCTTATCGCGCCTTTTCCTGCCTCATCTCCGCCATGTTTAGAGTCCACTATTGGTCTTTTTCGTAACGTAGGTCACGCCTCACGCCTTAGCGGCGCCTTGACTCCGCCATGACGTGCCTTTTAGAACCATGTACGAGGGTAATGTAGGGTTTCATGAGGGTAAAATGTGCGATTTACGTTGTGTTATTAATTATCTGGGAAAAATTGAGAAAATGAAGTGAAACAGAAAAATGTTCTTTTATCGAGTATCACTCAAGGAGAAGGAGAAAAGGAAAAAATAAAGGACAAAAAAGAATAGTGATAAGTAAAGTGTTGTGTTTCTTCTCAAAATTAAGCTAAAAATGTTTACTTCTTATTTTATTTTTTTTTACTTTTCTTTTCTCAGAAAACTTGATAACTATAGATAGAGATAACAATTGTTTGTGCCTTTTGGCGTGTGCGGTTTTTCAATTTTTATAACACATTTATTTGGTTTCAAATCGTGTTGGTTAACATTTTAAGATGGTTAGAAAAAGTATTGGTTTAATTGCGTACATTAAGGTCACAAAGGATCGACTTTTCACGAGTAGCCAAAACAAAGATCCCTCTTTGTTGTGCATTTTAAAACTTTGACTTACGAGCTTGTTATGACCTAAAATTTGAAAATAAGATTAATTTAGAAAATTTGAGCTAATGAAATATAAACCAAACTACGTAACTCGTAAACTTGAAAATAAGCTTGACCCACTAAGCTCATAAACTAATTAGACCTAAAAACTCAAGTTTGTTCGAACATTGAGCACTTTAAGCTCTTATATTGTGACATAAATGAATTCTTTTGAGTTTGTCTCAACTCTACTATACTCTTATCGACTATCGATGTAAAATGTTAAAATATTTCGCCTCAAGTTACTTGGCACTTCAAGGCCTCAAGCTAGTATAGAATAACAATTGTGTCAATCTCAAGTATTTTGCAATTTAACTTCTAGTTGTTCATTAGTTGATTCGACATGATTACACCCTAGTTTAAGGTGTGTTCTAGAGTCGTTAGATATGCAAAAGTGAAATAAGAGCAACATTGTAGGTGCATTTGCTCATCTAATGAAGACCCTTGTAAAGGTTTATCATTAATCCATTTAAAACAAGTGCATGTTCTTTGGTTGTGGACCAGCACTATTGTTGAAGCCTAAAGTTGCATTTATGGTATACAGGCTACGTTACACAAGGATCATCATTCGTTTACATCGGATGGTCATTTGTGGAGAAGTTTGTGGTTCCAACCACTGGCAACTTTTGAGTTTTTATTTCTTTCTTGTGTGCGTTTGTGTGATGAAAACATAATAGAGAAAAGTGATCGGACAATGGTGAGGAAGGAAAAATGAATTGACTTTGACATCAATGGTGGGCAACTGTCATCTAACGCATCCCATTATCCCTTGCTCAGTTGCTCTAATAAGTCGTTAGACATGCTAAAGTGATATAGCAGCTGACTGCTGCTGATCTTACTGTACATGGTTTGTTGACTATTACATCCATGCTAAACTGCTGGCGATCTTATCGGTTACATGCTAAACTGATATAGCAGCTGATTGCCGTACTGTACATGGTTTGTTGACTATTACGTCCGGCAAAAATTAAAATATCAATCATCATTTTCATTCAACTTTTTATAGATTACTTAGCAAAAAGCATTAACAAAGGTAGAGATGATCAATATTGAATCCTGTAGTATATTTGTTTATCGCCTACCCATTTTGCTGCAAAATATCATAAATCTGTTATATAACTTGATCATGCAACTTAATATAAATACAAAGACACAACTAAGGGGTGATGAAATTGTTTTTTTTAGACATTGTCAGAAAAAATCGAGACTTAAAACCACATATATTGCGCAAATAACATTGCTAAAATAGAAACTAAGATAAGAGCTTAATATTTATTCAATCTTAAAATGCCATATAATCGAACATTTTAAACCAAAGATAACCCATAAATCCTAACAATCAATAAAAATCTACTTTTTAGCCTGCTCCTTTTCAAGCATGGCTCGGACCCTCATAGGCAGCCCATACAACTTGATGAACCCAGCAGCATCAGCCTGATCGTATATTTGCCCGCTTTCAAACGAAGAAATATCCTCCCTGTATAAACTAAATGGGCTCTTCCGGCTAGCCACAATAACTGACCCTTTGTATAGCTTGAGCTTCACTGACCCAGTGGTAGTTTTGCTAATATTCTCCATAAACGCATCCATAGACTCACGAAGTGGGTCAAACCACCTGCCTGCGTAGACCAACTCAGCATACTTTAGGGCCATGGTGTCCTTGAATTGGATGGCTTCTCTGTCAAGGGTTAGAGACTCGAGTTCACGGCATGCTGCTGCTAGTATGGTACCCCCGGGTGTCTCGTAGACCCCACGACTTTTCATTCCAACTAGACGGTTTTCGACCATGTCAATTCGGCCGATACCATGACGACCTCCGATGTCGTTGAGTTCGGATAAAAGAGATGCAGGGGAGAGTTCTTTACCGTTGATGGAAATGGGGAATCCCGAGACAATACCGATTTCAAGGTACCTGATGAGATATTATCGGAAACAAATGAGAAACTTATCCAACAACATAACCATTTCTAAACATTTACTTATCAAGAGGGTGATTTAGCCGTGCCCGTGTTTTATCTCAACCACGCCACATACACAATTTAGCTAAAATGGAAAAATGCCTAATGGGCCAATTTGCTCTGCTCAAACGGGTTGACAGTTCCACACGGTCTATAATTAATACTTAAAGCCTATTAGAACACTTATTCACAAATTTAGATTAAATTTGAATTTTTGTAATATTTGTGTTTGCTACTGAGTGGTAGATTTTTAGTATATCAGAAACTTTACCAAGAAAAGAACACACAAATGCAAAAAGACTTACTCAGGTGTGTTAGGTGCATCTTCTGGGTCAACAGACATCATGTACATATCCTTCTTGGGCTCGTTTGCAGGGTCTTCCAAGATATCACCCTTTAAAGCCACACACATTGAACAAAAACAAACAAAGCAATGTTAATTTTACTTGCCACAAAATAAGCCCAGGTATATGTAGTAAAGCTGGCAAGACGGATGGGTCAGGAAATTTGAGTAACGCAGTAACGGGGTTAATACATTTTGGGGTTGTCTTAATCACCAAATACTTTTTTGCCCATTTTCTCAAAGTAATATGGATAAATTATGGGTTAAACCGCTAATTATGATTGCAAAAACAATAATATTACAATAATAATATAAATATTTTAATAAAAACAATTCAATGTATAAAAAAATGTACCTCGTGACTGAGATGCCATAGGTTCCTATCTCTGCTGTAGATGGATTTCTTTGTCACTGGGACGGGTACATTGTGTTTCTTGGCATATTCAATAGCATCTTCCCTTCCTGTTATATCCCATTCCCTCCAAGGAGCCACGACTTGAAGATCAGGGTTCAGAGCAAAGAATGTGAGCTCAAAACGCACCTGTAGTAGGAGTCAAAGGAAATAAAAATTGTTAACATTTCTATTGTATAAATCTAGCAGAAAAGTAAGCAAAATTTTGTAGCTTGCCTGATCATTTCCCTTTCCTGTGCATCCATGGGCAACGGCATCTGCTCCAACTTCTTTAGCTACATCAACCATCGCCTGTTATATTTTATAAAAATGGAAAGATTTAGGTAATGTCATCTCCAACAGGCCAAAAAAAGGTGCAACTGGTGAGCTTCCCGTGGTGTATTTTTTATGCACACAGCCTCAGAAAACATTTTATTTAACTATTTAGACAAATAAACAAATGTTCAACCAAAAGTAATTCTGGCAAACCAGAGCTCAACCCATTTTCCTTGTTGCCCAACCTGACTGACCCACCCATTCATGAGGTTTACAGGAATCTTTGAGCAAGAATATAACTCATTCAACAGTGTTTGCATAATAAATATAGTCACATGCATTCACATTTTATGGGTGTTCTTATATGCCCATTGTCATAACTAAAACAAGTTAGTGGGGATGTTTGTGTTAGCTAACAGGGTGTTTGTATAAGCTTATTATGTGGGTTTAATTCAACCAGCTCATGGCTTATAATGAATAAGCTCACAAGCTAAGTGTTTAGATTAACTTATGATAGTAAGTCGATATAAAGAGCTTATAAGCCTATAAGCTACATAGAAAAGTACGTATCAGAACCCCATTAAATAAGCCCATAATCCTAAGCTTATCCAAACACTATAATTGAGACTTTTTTTTTTCAGACAAAGCTAATATAAGCTAATTAGCCCTTATTTTGTGGGCTTATTTGCTTATATAGTGCTTATTCAGAAAAAATAACCAACTTCAATATTTAAAAGAGCTGAGGTTATGGGCTAACGTAAGAAGTTTCTATAAGCTCTATTAAAGTGGCATTTTAAACAGCTTTCGCTTTTTTTGTTTCATAAGCTCAATTTTACTCATTTTCACCAACATAAGCTAATCCATACACTCAACAAGAGCTTAAGAGCTTATTTGTCATAAGCCAAAAGTTGCTGATATTAAACTTAGACACACACACCCTAATTTGTAAAGCATATATAGACATTACTAAAACCATGTACCTGGCATCACCGTGCATCATTGCAGGAGAGAATGGATACATAAATAATAGACACAGACAAGAATATTTAATAAGAATATCCCTAATGACCACATAGAACTATCGCGTATATCTTTCACTTGTTATAAATCTAGTTACGATTTTTTAGGAGATTATCATTGTCAATCTATTATCCTAATATGTGAGCTTCACCTTTGCAATAACCGGTCGAGCCATTGAGGTTCCCAATAAGTACTTCCTTTCATATACTGCCCCAGCTCGCAAACAAGGGTATACATAATCCTTCACAAATTCGTCTGTCAAATCTTTCACCACCAATTGACAAGCTCCACTCGCCTTAGCCTTTGCTTCAAGACCTTCCAATTCCGAGATCCCCTAAACAAACAAAGAATATAAATAACAGGATTATAGTCATAACGAGCCATTTGCTTTCACATTTTCAAGTTATTAGTGTATAAAGCAAATAAGAGTGATACAAGTGAAGTGGACCACCAAGCCTCCTTATATTGACAACTAAAATAGAATAATTGACTCTCCTAATTTCATATTGCAAACTAAGCTACTGAGATTAAATATTCCACTGAACAGAAATAAATTCACTAAAAAATGCCCAGAAATTACAGTGTGTTCCGAAGGAGTTATATAAAATATTGTAGATACAACGATATGTTAAGTTCTTGAGCAAGTAATATTTTACTTAAGGTTCACTTACATATAGCTAATTTAGTTAAGAAGTTACGAGGTTATCTCCCACTCTTGCATGTATATGTATGCCCCTTCATTTTTCAGTAAATCAATACAGAAAATTTTACAAAAAAACAATAATGCTTTTATTTATAGTGCCCATCATTCTTAGCAAACAATGGAACAATATACTTCACCAGAATAAGTGATTTTAGACAGACCTGTTCGCATGTAAATGTCGAAAGTAAGACAGTACATGACAAACTTATTCATTCAATCTGTTTGTTTTTATAGAGCATAGTGTGTCTTTTTATGCATTTACGTGAGAATAATGGTTTAGAAGCCAGTTAGTCCAACAAGATATCATGCATGCTAGAGAACTTACTTGACCAACATCTGCAGTAAAGCAAACAACCTCACAGCCATAATTTTCCCTGCAGTATTTAGGGGCAAAGTGAGTACCTCGGATGCAGCTCAGGTTAAATAACATAGGTCAAAAGAATATGAATAAATTTATATGTTATTGAAGACAAATATTATGTTCATCGTTGAAAATTTGTGAATTAAACACAAAAAACAATCAAAATACGAATTTTCACTAATTCACATATTGCTGTAGAATTCGTTTGCACTATATGAAGTCTAATGTACATGTCTCAGATGATTAAAAACGTATTTTTTTCATCTTGTGAAACGAAAGAAAAACTCATAGCAATATAGCATTGATTTAAGGTAATTCCGAAAACTCTGTTAGGATTTGGTACTTATAAATGTAAAGTACGTAGGATGGTACCTTAACCAAGGAACAATTACTGAGGTATCCAAACCACCACTGTAAGCTAATACGACTTTGTTCAATTTGCCACGAAGACCCTTTCCACTGGCAGCACTTAATGCATCAGTTCCCTTATCACTAGCCATCACTGCTTCAATTGCTGTCCATCAACAAATACCATGTATAAACGTACAATAAAATAAAGCACACAGTTTGCGAACGTCGCACACATGTTAAGTTGCATCCTAATAGTTGATGTACAATAAACATTAGTTTTTATTGCATGAACAGGCAATTCTTAAAGAATGGTAAATAAGGTAGCGAGTACACACATGATAAACCCCAATATTAATCATCATAACAAATCAATATTTCAAAACAAACCCTTCAGGCAAATGTGTAAGTCTCTCGTCTTTACTCTTTATAAGAGAGCTAGGTGCAGTGGCAACCTAGCAACTGTTATTGGATTGCCACCTCGGCGCAC
This sequence comes from Artemisia annua, assembly GCA_014162995.1. Taxonomy (NCBI): domain Eukaryota; kingdom Viridiplantae; phylum Streptophyta; class Magnoliopsida; order Asterales; family Asteraceae; genus Artemisia; species Artemisia annua. The sequence goes on from LBNU01017320.1 coordinate 64,298, forward strand.
ACCCAATAACACCCCTATAATCCTTTCTAAAAAAAATAACACCCCTATAACTAAAACACCATCCCCAGCTATAATTGTTATAGGCGTCAACACACCACCAAAAATACCTCAGTCACAAAAACAAACACACACACACACACAAAAAATGTTCGCCGACCCAATCACATTTGTCCCATAAAACACCACCAAAAAGGCAAAAATACATCACTCACAAAACAAAACAAAAAACAATAGTACTCGCCAACCCAATCACTTTTGTCCAAATAACATGGCTATGGGCTATGGGTGCGGTGCGGTATGGCTATGCCATTGGGCAAAAAAACTGCCTATAACACGTCATTTGACCCTTGCACCGGGCTCTCTAACACAAATATTTCTCGATTCACTCTGCTTTTGCCATATTGTTATCAACAATAAGATTCAAGCCAAATGTCGTAAACACGTCACAACATATACAACAACATTTCCCTTATCAACAAAGTTAAATACACTCGATAAAAAATAGTATAACATTTAAGAAAACGTGATACAATTATTATACCTTTAGTTTTACAGGCCTGAGAAAGAGTCCTTTTGGTGCTATGTTGTTGAACAAATGCAACTCCACGAAACTCACTTGCTTTTGCTCCTAACTTACAACAATCTATATATACCCATTTCAAAAAANAAATGTCGTAAACACGTCACAACATATACAACAACATTTCCCTTATCAACAAAGTTAAATACACTCGATAAAAAATAGTATAACATTTAAGAAAACGTGATACAATTATTATACCTTTAGTTTTACAGGCCTGAGAAAGAGTCCTTTTGGTGCTATGTTGTTGAACAAATGCAACTCCACGAAACTCACTTGCTTTTGCTCCTAACTTACAACAATCTATATATACCCATTTCAAAAAAAAAAAAAAAAAAAAAAAAAAAAAGGTTATCATCATCTATCCAAACAAAACATTATAAACTGAGAAAAATAATCGAATATGTTTTACCTCTGTTTGGACCAGGAACAAAGGGGTTAGTTGAAGATGATGATGTTGTGACTTGCATGTTGGCTGGCGGCTTGGTTTGGTTGGGTTTTATCTTTGGAGAATAGGTACAGTTGGCGAAATGTGTTAGGGTTTATATAAAATAAAGACAACAAATGGGGTTTTAAATTTTAGTCTCTACTACTAGTACTATTTTATTTTAGATAGTGGTATGTCACAATCATTTTATTAAAGTTGATTTTGTTGGATCTTCTATTTTTGGAATAATTTGGTTTAAATGGGGGATCACTTGCTTCCTTTGCATTATTGCATATCCGTACTTTTTTTTAGTGTCTACTACATACTAGCTTTTGGTGTTTGTTTAAGGTTATGCTAGACGAATACCTGTACATAGCAATGTGATTTTATAGTAAAAGACAGTGATGGAAGAAAATATGATGGGGGTGGGGGGATTCGAAAAAAGGTCAAAAGTTTTAAAAAAATACACTAAATCTCAACTTTTTCGGCTTGCCATGGGGGGCACCGACCCCCTATAGTTACTACACAGATCCGTCCCTGGCGGCAGATAGTTTTACTGATAAAAAAAATTATAGGTTATAAACGAAAAATAATAAAAGTTTGAGGATTTAGAAATTAAACATAATGTTTTGAAACCTGGTTCGACCAGGGTGTTTCAACCGGTTGACCATTCCGGTCAAAAAACGGGTGATTTAAAACGGGTCAATCTGACGGGTTGAATCGATAAAACGAGGCAAATTAAACCGGGTCAACTCGATTTTCGATATAATACATTCCTTTTGAAACATATGTTTTCAACATTTCCTTTTATAGTTTCAACTTTTTACTTTTCACTTTTGGGTTTTTCCTTTATATGGCTTATTTGGTTTTCAGCTTATGTTTTATAAGCTTATTATTTATTTATTTTTGATTATTTTAAATTCTTTTTACTTATATAAGTTTATTATGATATAATAAACTTATATAAATTGAAAAGTTTCAAAATAAGCCACAAAATATAAGCTTATGAAACATAAACCGAAAGCCAAATAAGTAACAAGTCCGCCATATAAGCTTAAATAAACAACCCTTTAGTATACACCATTTTACTTTGAGGGATACACGACAAAGTACAATCGATTAAACACTATGTAATACATGTACAACATAATAATATTGAACCACTTAAGGGTGGCCTAGTGGTAAAAGGGTTTGTGACTATCACTCTAAAATGTGTGAGGTCTCAAGTTCAATTCCTGCTAGGTGCAAGCAACTTTAAGTGGCCACGCCAACCTCCTGGAAAAGGGAGGGTTTTACCTGGTTTGAGTTTGTGTGACGGTGGGTTCAAACCCGGTGGATTAGTCGGCCAAAAGGTCGGAAATTACGGTTACCAAAAAAAAACATAATAATATTGTGTGCAAAATCAAATAAAAATAATAGTCATGGAACCACACACTTTTTTACTCACAATTGGTAATCAAGTTGTGTTCAGGTTGCCAATTGAGGTGGCAAGTTAATCTAATCCCAACTCAAACATAACCATTGTTATTAATCACACATCATGAAACTCAAGATAAACACACATGAATAAAATGTGCATCATCTTTATGACATGTGTAACTTGTATAAGTAAATGGGTTAACCGAGTTAGAAAATTCCTAGGTCGAAGAATCAATTTTGTAAGTTTCAAAACATTATAATATTATTTTTCAAACACTATGAAAATAACATGTAAACTTCAGTAATATCCAATATTATCCTAGTTAGAATTTATGTTATGTACATAGCAAAAATTTTAGATCGAAAATCAAATAGAAGTTGTAATTATATTATAACGGTTTGTATATCTATATGGTCAAGGGGTTCATTAAAGTGAAATAATGTTTAAATATTATAATTTATAAGTTTAATTAATATACAATAAATAAATATTTTGATCAAGTAAGAGTTGGGCAAGCACAACCCTCACGCGCCGTCCTATTGGGTTGGCTCCACCTCACGCGTGAGGCACAACAAACAAGAGGAAAACCGGTGAATAAATTTGTGTGTAAATTGTTGGCCTCCCTTGTTTTCATTATTTATTAGTATTTGATTTATAAAACTATCCAAAATCCAAACAAAACATTATAAACTGAGACAAATAATCGAACATAATTAACCTCTGTTTGGACCAGGAACAAAGGGGTTAGTTGAAGATGATGATGTTGTGACTTGCATGTTGGCGGCTTGGTTTGGTTTGGTTTTATCTTTGGAGAATCGGTACAGTTGGCGAAATGTGTTAGGGTTTTACTTATAGAAAATAAACAAATGGGGTTTTTAATTTTAGTCTCTACTAGACTAGTACGTAGTACTATTTTAGATAGTGGTATGTCACAATCATTTTATTAAAGTTGATTTTGTTGGATCTTCTATTTTTGGAATAATTTGGTTTAAATAGGGGATCACTTGCTTCCTTTGCATTATTGGATACCCGTACTTCTTTTAGTGTCTACTAGTTACTAGCTTTTGGTGTTTGCTAAACATTATACTCACTCTTTCTCAAAATTATTGTCATTAGAGAGAAATCACAAAGTTTAATAAAAGTAAGCCACTTTAATTTTCAACCAATAAAATAGAATATTCCTTCACTAGATTTTCCAGTTTTTACTTTATAAGGAAAATGGACAATTATTTTGGGACAACCCGAAAAGGAAATGTGGACTATAAATATGGGATGGAGGGAGTACTAGACGAGTACCCGTACATAAAAACGGGATTTTATAGTAGCAGAGATGGAAGAAAATAGGATGCGGGGGAATTTCCAAAAAAAGGTCAAAATTTTTAAAATAATACACTAAAATTTCAACTTTTCGGCTTGCCATGGGGGGCACCGACCCCCTATAGTTACTACACAGATCCGTCCCTGGCAGCAGATAGTTTTACTGATAAAAAATATTCTAGGTTATAAACGAAAAATAATAAAAGTTTGAGGATTTAGAAATTAAACATAATGTTTTGAAACCTGGTTCGACCAGGGTGGTTCAACCGGTTGACCATTCCGGTCAATTTAAACCGGGTCAATCTGACGGGTTGAATCGATAAAACGAGGCAAATTAAACCGGGTCAACTCGATTTTCGATATGTATTAATACATTCCTTTTGAAGCATATGTTTTCAACATTTTCTTTTATAGTTTTAACTTTTTACTTTTCACTTTTGGGTTTTTCCTTTATATGGCTTATTTGGTTTTCAGCTTATGTTTTATAAGCTTATTATTTATTTATTTTTGATTATTTTAAATTCTTTTTACTTATATAAGTTTATTATGATATAATAAACTTATATAAGTTTATTTATATAAATTGAAAATTTTCAAAATAAGCCACAAAATATAAGCTTATGAAACATAAACCGAAAGCCAAATAAGTAACAAGTCCGCCATATAAGCTTAAATAAACAACCCTTTAGTATACACCATTTTACTTTGATGGATACACGATAAAGTACAATCGATTAAACACTATGTAATACATGTACAACATAATAATATTGAACCACTTAAGGGTGGCCTAGTGGTAAAAGGGTTTGTGACTATCACTCTAAAATGTGTGAGGTCTCAAGTTCAATTCCTGCTAGGTGCAAACAACTTTAAGTGGCCACGCCAACCTCCTGAAAAGGGAGGGTTTTACTTGGTTTGAGTTTGTGTGACGGTGGGTTCAAACCCGGTAGATTAGTCGGCCAAAAGGTCGGAAATTACGGTTACCAAAAAAAAAAACATAATAATATTGTGTGCAAAATCAAATAAAAATAATAGTCATGGAACAACTTAACACACCCTTTTTTACTCACAATTGGTAATCAAGTTGTGTTCAGGTTGCCAATTGAGGTGGCAAGTTAATCTAATCCCAACTCAAACATAACCATTGTTATTAATCACACATCATGAAACTCAAGATAAACACACATGAATAAAAAGTGCATCATGTTTATGACATGTGTAACTTGTATAAGTAAATGGGTTAACCGAGTTAGAAAATTCCTAGGTCGAAGAATCAATTTTGTAAGTTTCAAAACATTATAATATTATTTTTCAAACACTGTGAAAATAACATGTAAACTTCAGTAATATCCAATATTATCCTAGTTAGAATTTATGTTATGTACATAGCAAAAATTTAGATCGAAAATCAAATAGAAGTTGTAATTATATTATAACGGTTTGTATATCTATATGGTCAAGGGGTTCACATGTTTAAATATTACGGAGTATAATGGTTTGTATATCTATATGGAAGGGGTTCATTAAAGTGAAATAATGTTTAAATATTATAATTTATAAGTTTAATATATATACAATAAATAAATATTTTGATCAAGTAAGAGTTGGGCAAGCACAACCCTCACGCGCCGTCCTATTGGGTTGGCTCCACCTCACGCGTGAGGCACAACAAACAAGAGGAAAACCGGTGAATAAATTTGTGTGTAAATTGTTGGCCTCCCTTGTTTTCATTATTTATTAGTATTTGATTTATAAGATGTGTTTAGTGTATTTTGTGATATATGTTTATATAAAAGTGGTATTTTATGAAGAGAGGTAAATGAAGAGAGAAAGTTGATGGGGCACTGATCGAAGATGAAGTTGTTTGACCATTGAAGGTAGCGATCAATGGCTAATTCACTCCTCACCGCAAATCACGCTTTGTTTAAAGATGACAGTCAATTCATTTGTTTTTAGATGCTAACATGTCATTTGTTTTAAGATGCTAACATGTGCAAGCTACTCGATACTCGATGAGATTCTCTCGATTTATTATTCATTCACAATAATCTAGATAAAATAAGTACGTATGATATTATAAACCTGTTAAATAGACATTAGAATAACATAGTAAATGTGTGGAAAAATGATCATTCAGGGATGGTGACATGTTAGCAATGAATCATCAAGATTACATTTCATATTAAGCAAATTACAACAATGTAAACATTTGAATACACTAAGTTACATGAACTAGGGGTACTCGCCATGGTATATAGTGTCGTACACCACAGTCGTAAAAAAATGAAAGCTAATGTAGAAAATATACACAAAATGTATGTATTTTTATTTCTACCCCAATTTATGTCGATTAAATTAACAGAAAAAAGAAAAAGAAAAAAGAAGGGTACTCACAAGAGATGATGGGAAAAACAAAACAAAAGCTGAAAGCAGCCCTAACCAAACATCTGGGTAAGGCTCCCTGCCTTTATGCCAACCATCTCACAACTACTACATCAGAAGATACATTTGTTGCGGAAAAAAGGAAGAGAGATAATTTAAGTTAAATAGAAAATGTAAAAGAACCTATACTTTCATTGTACAAACATGATGGCATTGTATCATTTTAGATTTCAAGCCATCATTCTCTTCTCGTTTTTGACGACTTAAATCGTCACATGAAGTAACTGAGAGCCTTCTTTTTTCTTGATCCCCCTTCTCCGTAGAGCTCATTCCATTGCACAAGCTCGTTCATGTTTGAAGACTCTGAGGACACACTCGCACAAACCTGGCAACAAAATGGCCGTTGTTATATGTTTACTATTGGTTAAACAAATATTTAACATAGGGTCTTTGTTAAACACTTTGACCAAATTACTATTGAATGAGTTGACTCAGGTTATGTTGATCTCTAATGGGTCATCAAATGAGTCAAAAGGATTGAAAGTTGCAGAAGGTATATTTAGTGCCAAAAAGTTCCTATATTAGTTTACTCACAAAGTTAGATTGGTATTGAATTAATCTAAGTTATTGTTATCAGATTTGAGACACTGTTTATATATAACAAAAGTGAAAAAAGGAAATTTATCAGGTCAAACTCAACCCGTTTCAATTAATCTAAGTTATTGTTATCAGATTTGAGACACTGTTTATATATAACAAAAGTGAAAAAAGGAAATTTATCAGGTCAAACTCAACCCGTTTCAATCTATTACCCAACTCTACTTTTACTCTTAAAAATTCTTAAGTTTTGAAGTCAGCCACAACTCTAATGAATTAATGACTGAAGGTTCATGCGTTATTGTTGCTTACACGATTCATAGGTTGTCTTATTACTCGTAAGAAAATTGCAATGATTCAATTTTGCAGAAAGAGTACAAATTAAGATGACCTATGTGTATTATAATAGTCAAAAAATATATTTACATACAAATCTGGGTCCACGAGCTTTCTTTATTTCTCTTGATTTTAAAGCCTATCTTAGATGCATGACAGATATCATATATTTTAATTTATTGAATATGTCTCTAATCGGATGTTGTAATTTTCATGAGTCCTGAAGTTGGGAATGTATTTTTACCTGTTCATGAGCAAATTTAAAGTCCTCCAAGTTTAAAGGCCGAATATCAGAACTTTCACTTAGAGCTGGAGCAGGTTTGCCTTCTGCTAGTGCTGCAGCATGTTCCTGTCATCAAACCAAAAAGTATTTTACAATTGCCCTCATAGAAAAAGCCTTCACCTTTTTCACAAGTGAATAAAAAAAAAACATATGCTTACAAAGACAGAGTACGTTTTATTTTCATCATTGAATTTATAATTTTTCGCCCCACGAGATAATTGCAATAACATTTGAAAACATGTTCATTCTTCCTCAGTAAACATTTGAGAGAAGCATACTCAAGACCGACACATTTTGGGTAAAATAATTGAAGTGACGGATAGCAGGTCGGATGGGTTAGTTTATAGGTAAATATAGAATTACCAGGTATAGGTTCAAACAGGTCACGCCAGGTTAGGTTAACCCAAAACACTTTGTTAATACATTTGAATCTTCTTATAAATAATTCTTGTCAAGTATAATTACAAAAACCATGTTTTTCAACAATGAGTGACTTTGGACCCATTTCTTTAAAGCATAAAGCTTAAAATTTAAACTTCTACTTGTTGACCTGTTTAAGATATATCATAATCTGAATCACCCTTTTATGAGTAAAATGCTCAAAATCGTCACTTCTATAAAATATGTATACCTTCTTCTCCTTCTCTAGGATCTCTCTAATTGGACGGTGTGCAGCAGTTACACATAGATTCTGCAATATAAAAAATCAGGAGACATAAGGTCACTTCCAGCATTTCCCCCTAACTTATATAAAAAAAAAAGGTATAAAAACTGAACCTTAAGGTCACTTCCAGAATACCCCTCAGTCATGTTTGCCACTGCATCCAAATCCATATCTGGAGACAAGTCTTCCTTTGCTAGTATAACCTTTAAGATCTTTGCTCTATTAGGAGCATCTGGTAAATTCACCATCAATCTGCAAAAAGAGAATACAATGAAAAATCAGTAGCATATAAATTCCATTGCAGAAAGGTCAAAAGATCAAAGGTCAATGATCAAATTATTTAAAGGGTTAAAGATCAAACAGTCCAAGGTAGAAAGGTCAAAGGTAAAGTGTCAAAAAAAATACACGTAGTGCTGACTTTACCTTCGCGGAAGTCTTCTAATCACTGCCTCATCAAGGTCAAAAGGTCTATTTGTGGCCGCAAGTACAAGAACTCGTTCTGTATCTTTTGTACGCAAACCATCCCAATTCACCATGAATTCGTTTTTCATTTTACGCATGGCTTCATGTTCTCCAGGATTTTCCCTCCGTCCCAACATGCTGTCCACCTTTTAACAGTAATTAAGTTACATTTAATGAACCACAGAATTCAAAACAACATAAAATCACAGGTGTCAGTATGGACAGGTCCAACGGGATGAAGATCAAATGATTAGAGTCAGCCAGTCAGGTACGGTTGACCCACAAACACTTTTTGTCATATGTTTTAACTTTCAATATTTATTAATTTACGTGTTCCTAGTTATTAACAAAAAAACATTCATTTCTACAATTCAAATCTTTAATACTACAAGTATGACTTATGAGGTTGTAGGAATTCAGAATAGAACTTGGCCGACTTTCACCTTATCTATAAGAAAATATTTGACATATTTGAGATGAGATCACAACCCAAATTGACTCATATAAACAGGTCAAAACTGCTACCTCTAATTAAAACAGAAAAACAAAGAGATAAAATATCACAACATCTTACTTCGTCCACAAAGACAACACTCGGAGAAATTTTGCTAGCAAGTGTAAACACGGCCTTGACATACTTCTCACCTTCGCCAAACCACTGAATAAGAAACATGTGAAAATAGAAGTGAGAAAAGCTTTGTTAAAGGAAGCATTTCACACTTGTTTGCAGACAATTATAAGACTTTACCTTTGATGTGATGCTTGACATGGATATATTTATGAAGTTAGCACCAGCTTCTGTAGCCACGGCCTTAGCCAGCATTGTCTTTCCCGTTCCAGGAGGCCCAAAAAGAAGAATTCCCTTGCATGGCTGTAATTGACACACGAATATTAGACCTCGAATGCTCCAAATACACATCCAACTTCCTATATTTAACATACTTTTAGCAAGATAGGCGTGTTGAGGGTCAACACAGGTTTGTGCGATGGGCCTGGTTAGGTTGAACAGGTCCAAATAAAAGGATTCTGGAAGTTATATGCATTAGAAGTAGACTTTGGGAGTTTGGGCCACTTTCAATGCATTCGACCTGGTCACCTTTTAGCTAAACTTTTAAATTTGACCAATTTGGGATGAAACATAATTTAAATACACATATCCATAAGCAAATTGGCCAATATCGTCTTATAGCCATGAGGGATAAGTATGCACAAGGGCAAGAACATGATTTGATGAAGGAACAAATCTACATATATTAAAACCAGAAACTCAATAGGCACGGATAAACAACCACTAGTTGTGAAGCATAATAATACCTTGGTTAATTGGCCCTTGCAAAAAAGCTCGGGTCTTTGTAGAGGGAGCATCACCAACTCTTTTAATGTATCCTTCACCTTTTCAAGTGCTCCAATATCGTCAAAAGTCACTCCAATATCACTAGGTGGTATGACATCAGCTAGAAGCCTTTTCTCAAAATCATTTTCCGTCACAACATCCTACTCGCGTATAAAAATAATGTCAGCAAATTTTGGCATGCAACGGTTTCAACAATTTATAAGCATGTACTATACATATCTACAATGGCTAGGAATCACTAAAATCACCTTGAGGGACTTCTTCAAACTCTTGGATTCGTTTTGAGTAGAATGAAGAATTTCAATACCATACTGTATACTACCAGAAGATAGAAAGAAAATCAAATTAATGGTTACATACCCCATATGTTTTTTTTTATTATATACCTACGCAACTTCTCATTTGTCCCGTTCTAACCGTTGTACTCCTCTTTGTACATCTGAGTCATTTAAAAATCACTTTGTCACCCATTTGGGTTAGTTTGTAGCCCCTATTCTTTAATATTGTCATGGAGAACTTAACATTATATACAAATCAAACATTTTAAAAATATTTCTGGCGTTTTTGTGATAACATAATTATTTATGGATTTTCAACAATTATTATTATTTTATTTTTTTTGGATAAAAGTATTATTCTTATTTTGCTGCAAAGAGAGTCAAACAGTAGACAAAGCCATCTTCCAATAATTCATTATGTACAAAAATCAGTACCGTCGCTCAAACTGGACAAATAAAAAAGTACGTCGGTACTAACAAAAATAAACAATCAAATAAAGAAGAAAAATAAGTAGGAGAAATACCTCTCATTTGAAAGAATAAGTTTTGCATCTGGATCAGCTTTAGCATGTTGCATCAAATGATGGCTTAAAGCCCATCCGACAACTTTCTCAGCACCTTCAAAAAAATGCCAGAATATCTATTAAGTTTTTTTTTCTTTTTTTTTTTTCACATTTTCTCTTAAGTTAATCTATTTGAAGAGTCAGCGCGAAAAAATTAAACGTTTCTAAGTATTTCTGGTAATAGAGAGAGGTTTGGCATACCTTCATTTGTAAGCAACTGATCCTTAATGCACAATGTTTCCAGCCCATCACATTCTAATCCAATCCGTTTAAGGACCTGCCATCATTATATTCAGATCATTATGGCCGTTACTGTGATATCCCATAAGAATCGAATCAACTGCTGTTAGTAGGTCCCACAAACTAATAACACTTCTTGTTTCTAGATAACTTTAAGTCAAACCCTAATTGCCCCATATGCATGACCGTCGAAGTGATCCATCCAGGGTAATTTAACAGTCTTGCAAAGAATATTTAAAGAATTTGGATAAATAAATATGAATATACTATCAAGTCCCTATCGGCAAGTCCCACCAAATTGGACATTTCCTTATATCGAGAAATAGTTTCAAGTCAAAATAACCCTACTTGCCCTTATAGGCATCAGTATGAATGCAACCCATCCATTCTAGCCTCATATTGTTGCAAAGGGTATTTAAGACATTCTGGAGAAAAGAATATGAATGCACTATCAATGCTCCTATCTCTTTCATAGGAAGTATCCATTCACCCCATTTACTAAAAATCTATAGTAAAATATCAAATTGCATAAATGATATAGCAGCATTGATACGAGAAAAAGCTGATCTTCTCATTACTTCAATGAATGGAACAACAAACATGCAACATTAATAGTGATGAAAGTTGCTCACATTACGTAAATTAAACAGATTTCCCTTCATCTTTAAAGTTTCAGCATCTTGGTCCAATTGTTGCTTCCAAGTAGCAAGAAGGTTCTCATCCTGCACAAGCTCACAAATAAAGTCATGACATAATACTAAAGATAGCAAATTCAACACATTTATGGGTAAACAGGCGGACCTGGGTAATACCTTGCCTCTAAAGGGTCAAATGGATAAAAATAAAAATAAAAACTGATTAATATGGAAAGTGCCTTGCAGATCAAACGAGTCAAAAATTAGTGAAAACATATTCAGATGAATAAACCTCCTAAAGTGTTAAATATAGTAGCATTTTTAGAACATTAACTATGTGTAAGATTCAAGAAAGAAATAACAAAGAAGTGCTCGTACTTGACCAAACCCGTCCTGATCAGTTTGACCAACACGCGCTACATTCCCATTATGTCATCTCTTAAAAAAAAAAAAAAAGGAGGGAGGGAGGGAGGGAGGGAGTAGGTCACAAACCTGGGGCACTTGAATGGCCACTTTATTAGGAAATAATCTTGTTAAAAGCTTAGTCGCCTTGGGAACTTCCTTCCCTCTCTCATGCAGTCTCCCAAAACTATCCTGCAATAAGAGATGATCAACAGCATTAGGCTTTTCATGATGTTTTATGGGCAGACAGTAGGTGCTGATATACAATAAATGCACCTTTACTACAAATACAAAAAAGTGTTCACATATATAAAAGACATCACAAAGAAAGTTCATTAGACTACAAATACATGTAGTGCTCATTTTTTCAAGCATTGCGCCACCAAGGTTTCACATAATTCCCACGCATTAGAAGTTTTATCCTCGTAAATATATTTTTTCATACAAGAGAAACTACTTCAGCTATGTTTTTGTAATCAAATACTTGGGTGGTAGTGTCAAAGACTTAAAAGAATGAGTTAAGTTTGTAAGTTCAAGATTTTCACGGGATAACTATCTAAATAACACGATTATCTTGTGCATCAAACAGAATGTACAGTGAGCAGTTCTGCAAGGAGTTTATTCATTTATTAAACGGACTGAAATAAACAAGATTTTATGTTTGCTTAACTAAACGAAAAAACATGAAAGGTGTCTCCTTCATTCGCCCTGCATTCATGAACATTCAATAATCTGTTCGGTAAGGTCCATTTATGTCTGTTTTTCTATGCGTGTTCATGTCCATTCGTTATGCCCATAGGTTGTAAGTACATTAAATGCTTAGAAATATCACAGTTAAACTAAAATGAACGTATGAGTTCATTCATAACTTTGGTTCATTTACAACCTTACATTGACGGGCTTAAACATCTTACCTGTTCATTTCTCATCAACTAGGTTCCACACCTCTTTTAGTAACTAGTGTTTTATTCTAAGACATCATGTTATGGCACAGTGAAACTTACAAGCAGCATTCATTGCTTTCATAATTTCAGAATAATATTAGGTAAATGAAACATGCCGGCTATGAAACTAACATTCAGGATGATGGAGCAAGTTTTGACTCGTAAAAAAAATCAATAAACACTTACCGCCGGGAAAGCCAAGTCAAGTAGAGCAGTCTGGTTGCTGCCAAATTTTGTGAAAACCAACCCACCAGAATGTGACTGCAATAAAAGAAAGCGAAATTCAGTTACCAACAAAAAAAATTAAAAATAAATAAATAAATAAATAACGGAAGAAGATAAAACCAAAAGAATGTGTGGTGGACTATTAAAATCCCTATTGCCTNTTTTTTTTTTTCAAGCAACTGATAAATGCCATATGAACCCGTAAGATACATAGACATGACTGTAAATTCCTTTTTTACAACTCAAAGGGAAAAGGAACTTTAACAAACTTCATTTTATTATGCCCTAAAGCAACATATTACTTTTGCAAGTGCATATCGTACATGCAACTACCTTAACTGTGCAACCATTATGTTTTGAAACTAGAGGCGAATTTTCTAGTCATGAGTGTTGACAAGTGATGGTCACAAAGTGAAAATTTTATATATTTAGAAACAGGCAACCATGTCACTTGATTTGAGACGGCGATAGCTAACGTGCAAAAAAAAGTCTTCAGAAACTATTCTCCATTGTGCATTTCATATTCTGCTGCAACATGCCATTTGCAACTGTATAGCAATGATGTACAATATCCAACAATAACTACTATTATCTATCTAATACGAAGAAATTTTTATATTGGTGCATCTCTACGGATTACTATTATTTATCTAATACGAAGAAATTTTTTATATTGGTGCATCTCTACGGATGCATGCTAATTTGAGGAATCCCACAAGATATGTAATGTTTGCGATAAGGAGTCTTCATGCACACAATCAGTATTAATCTTTTGGGATACAAGGTTCCCATATGTGCACGTGTCAGCAATGGACGCTGTACTTCTGTAAAAACTGTTATTTGCACAAAAAGTGTAAAAAACGCTAGAAAATCCACTGATGAACAAGATTTATAACCCATGACGAACACGCGCGTTCAACTTATATAAATTTGTTCTTAAGACACAATTTCTCATCAATGTTACAAATTTAGTAAATCAGTGCCCTTTTAAGCGTTTTTGTGCTTTCAAAGATAATAGTGCGGTTTATTTGATCACAATCCTATATATTGTTATACGAAAAGTTCATCAATGCCCCTTTTAACGCTTTTTACGCTAGTAGTGCTTTTCACTTGATACCCGTTCTATTAGTTTATACATAAATATGTGTACATATGCTAAGGCTCACTCAACAACCATCACAAATAGATAGTATTATTAGGATAATTACCTTTTCTTTGCGGTTGTCGGTTTGAGATTGTGAACCAATGACGACAACATTGTCTGGGAGCTTTTCTAAACTAGATTTAAAAGTTGAATATGATTCTGAGCTCCCGACAATGGATTTTTCAGCGTCTTTCATGAACAATATAAAAGGAACATTTCTACTCTCACTGGTTACAACCTGGCAAACAACACAGTATGGTCAAACGAGGTACTAACGAAAGCTATAAGGAATAGAGAATAAACTTTTTTCCAGCAAAGAAACCTACCTCAAACAGCGTGCTAATGAGTAATTTATCCAGATCTTCCACACCCGATGAATCCAATCGAAGTTCATTAGCTAGTAGAAAGATTTAGGAAAATAAAAAGAAGCAATGTCATGGCCCATGGGGGTAACAAACGCAAGGGAAAAACAAGTTGTGCTTCAAGTTTCTGAGCTAATGGAATTTACCAGAGCAGAAGTATCCATAACCCCCATCACACAGTCCACCAAGGTCAACACCATCAGGAATGAGTTTATCAAATTTTACACCAATTTTTGAGAGATGATTGTCTTCAAAAGGTAGAAGAACCCTCCCACGAGCCCCCGATGATGGACCCCTAAGGGGAAGAGAACATAGCAACCATGAAAACATATGCGAAGAAAAATATATTCCGCAAGCAAATATGAAAACAAGTTTAAAATTCACCAAAACTGATACTCTTATTAAGTAGGATTATTTGCATAAATTACCAACATACTTTTTCGTGTGTCATGTTTGTCATTGAACTATTTTGGGCCATTTTGTAGAAGAAAAAAAACTCCGTTAAATCCAGATTTAAAAATTATGAATATAATAGCAAAGAATGTAGAACTTATAATATGTGGCTTTTGTATATAATGCGATATTTTGTATAAAATTGGCGTGGGTTGCAAAATGTCAAAATGACCCAAACTTGACACAACCCCACATTTTTTGAAGATTCGGATGTACCAAAAAACTGTACGATGACCAAAACGGTACAAACAATAAATACACTAATATTAAATGCAAATAACCCTAACAAATTAGAAGAACTTACATAAGAGCCCAAGAGTTTTACCTTGAAGTAGATGAAGAAGGGTGTACGCCTCCGGAACCAGAACCTATAAATTTTACTCTGTCCCCTACACGTGCTTATCATTTACTAAAAGCAAATGGAACGCATACAGATGAAAATTAAGAAATTACAGTTTAAAATAATATACCCAATTTGAATGCTGGGCTCTTGGAGGTTCCTGCCACGGGTGTTGTAACGTCAACCTCCATTTTCTGTGGTGATTCAAGGGGAGACTCGGAAAGAAGATTTTCTATTCGCAAAACTACATCAAGTTCAGTAGGGTTGCTTATTGGAAAAGCAGGGGGCGGCAAATGACTTTGTTTAGGAACATTGCTTGGGCTTACTTCTTTCAATAGCTCAGCCTTTGTTGATGAACCCTATGAAATTAACCATATGATTCATTATTTCTATAGCTAAAATTCTATAATAGATAATTTGTAAATATGCGACAGATAAAATCTTACACCCAAGAACGAATGGCTATCAAAAATAAGCAATTTAGCCCCATAATAATGAGCAAGTGCCTTTGCTAGCGTCTCCTGGTATATTTCAGATCCTGAAAAAATTAATTAATAAATGAAGTAAAATCTAATAACAACTTCTATCCAACAATATAAGTATGGCTTAAAGCATACCTGCAGGACCAGAAAGCAAGATTCGCGGGTTCACTGTAGGAAGATCAGATGCGTATTTAACTTGGTCTCTATGCTTCAAGTGTATATAGGAAGCTGCAATGAGCACGCTTTTGGTATTCTCACTGCGTAAGGAAGCCGAAAAGGCATAGATTAACCAATACATAAAAGGAAACATGACCAAAGTGAAATAATTTATATAAATGAAGCCAAATGTTAACTCCAGTCACATATAGTTAGTGGGTATAAAACCTTAAATAATATGGGAAGTCGTCAAAAGAAACATCAACTTTCCGTCCATCAATAATTCCTGCAAGAATCTCTTCCTTCAACATTGCAGATCTTACCGACGATCCTGGTGCTGATGCAGTCAATGAATCCCGGGCCTGCTCCATTGTATTCGATGCCTTTAATGAAAATATAGTTACCTCTTATGTATGATGTACAAGTAATTTTTCCGAGAGAAAAAAACTACACAGAAAACTTACATTTTCTGTTTCGATTACATTAGGGTCTGGATTGCTGCCAATAGGTGTGGATTTGCTTGTAGCTTCAATTTCAGCTGCACCATCGTTACCAGTATTTGTAGCTGAATTTACTTTTAGACCATCGACGTCATTGTCATGATTTTGATGACGAATCTCCGGTCCGAGATAAAATTTAGGGAAACGAGATGATAAATCTTGTCTTATACTTGACAAAGATGCCAATATTGAAGCACCTGCAACTGCTGATGGATCCCCTGTACGCCTTTCAGTAAGGAGTGCTTTCAGGTCTCTACCACGACTGGATTTATGCGTTTTTAACAAGCCATCGTCTGGAAGTTGTTGGAAAATCTATTGGAATAGAAATGAAGGACATACAGAATATATAAATATTGATAGGAATAACACGTTGCAGAAAGGCATTGCATTAGGAGGTGTTTGGATGTGCGTTTTTATGTCTTTTAATGTGTCTTTTGTGATATTATCTAATTATTGCACTTGAATCCACAAATAATCAAGCGAGCATTTGGCAAACCATTTAAAAAACATATTAAGACCTGTTTTATAAGCGGCATTTTGTAAACGCAAAATTTGTTCTGCAAACGCAATCCCAAACAACCCTTAGAGTGAATCTGATTTTGCCAAACATTCGAAGGACTGATTATCCGGATCCAAATATACCATATCATATAATCACGGAACACATATCCAAACACCCCTCTGACATTGATTTTCTTAATTGTCAAGCAAAGGATACATAAGCGTGATTCCCGTGAGAGCCAAAAACGACTTCATCTCCTGACTTTAAAACACATGTTGTTGCCTTCTTAATAGTCTTCCCATTAACATGCACGGATCCTTTGCCTCCTTTGCTTTCAAGCACAGCAACAGAACTTCCTTCGCGCTAATCATGTCGACAAATAGTAAGTATTCATACTGCAAGTAGACAATCTGGAGTTTATCTCCAAAAATCCTATGAACCATGTGTACTATTTTTCCTTGTAATGTACATGAATCCCTAAATAGAAGCAATGGTTGCACGAAATATGAAATATTACTCGTTACCTCATTAAGCTTGATAATACAAAGATTTGTGCTTATATCCTTGATCAAAAGATTAGCATTTTTGCTTGATCCGACTACAAAGCTTGTTGCATAAACAGTCATTGTCTGGTTCTGCAATAAACAATGCATTTTCTCTCGTAACATATAATCATAAGCCCTTTTATGATTTATTATTTCATATAACTACTCATTTTTAAGGTGAAAAACTAACCAGTGAGGATTGAGCTAGAAGCCTGCACCAAGGTGTAGCTGTCTCACAGCTCTGATTTGGCGGCTTCCATGAAGTAAATGAAATCCGCGGCTTGTCTGCTAAAACTGGCACTGACGCTGCATAGCAACCAATAAAAAGTCTCTCGGTTCAATTTCTTACCAAAAAAAAATGATAAGCTACATACTAGTTTCTAACATTAATATATGTCCCGTAAGCCCTGTTTTCTTTTGGCAAAAATGCCAAGACAGAAACCAGATATGCCTAATTTGACTATCTCATCAACATTGAGTGAAAGTTCAAGTTGCGTAGAATTTGGAGTGAAAGTTCAATTCTCACAAATTTGGAAAGAGATTGCCATGAAAGGTAACTGGTTTGGGATCATTTTATATGCACATTTGTCATACATTAAATTTTACTCCTAAATTTGTCAAAAAAATTGAACTTTTACTCCTGGTGATCAACAAGAAACTTCTGGTTCACCACATTGTCAAATTGTCTACTTTTCTGGGCAATTTTCCTGGAAAAGAGATGGAACTCAGTTCCTTCGGAAAAGGTAAAACTGTTGGCTCAAAATAGAGGCTGATAATTAAATTGAAGTAACAACGCCTTCACAGGTAACAAAAAGAAAAACATAACCTTTTCAGGAATGCTCAGTGCTCATAAAGCCCTATCTTTTCCGTTAGATTAAAGCTATAAAACCTTTGCGGTATAGGAAATCCGTATAACATAATCAAGGATATATTTTGACTTCTACACTGCCTTATTACCATTCATAACTAATATCATTTCTAAACCCTGACGATTCCGTAACTGCATGAGTAAATTGGCATGAAAGGTAACAAATTTTGGGTTCTTTATATTTGTCATAAAATTAAAATTTTAATCCTGTTGATCAAGCAGAAAACTTCTTGTTCACCACATTGTCAAATTGCCTACTTTTCTTGGCACTTTAGTAAAAAAGAGATGGAACTCCCATTCCTTCGGAATGGTAAAATCGTTGACTCAAAAAAGGAGTTGATCATTAAATTGAAGTTATAAGGCCTTCACAGATAAAACAAAAACTGAAAAACATAAACTAATTAAGAAATGCTCCAAAAGCCCTATCTTTTTTTCGTTAAATTATAGCTCTAAAAAATTACAATCAAGGACACACTTTCACTTCTAAACTCCCTTATTACTCTTGATAATTCATAAGTATTATCATTTCTAAACCCTAACGGCTTCCGTAACTAAACTCACGTTCACTTGATCAAATCCATACATTTTTACGCACCACAATCACAACTAATTAATCTCAACAATGCGCATGCCCCCAAAGCCCTATCAGATTCATTGAACTAAAGACCTAAAGTCCGTAGTCCTTTCAGATACATAATTATACGCTTATACAAACAATCAAGAATATATTTTGACATCTACGCTCCCTCGTTATTACTATACATACCTAATTTCATTCCTAAACTACACTCGTGTTTAGTTGATCAAATTCATTTATTCATAAAGGACCGCATTCACAACTGATTAATTTGAACAATGCAAAACAACCAATAATTTATAACGCCTTCACATGTAAAACAAAGAAATAAAGTTTTTCAGCAATGCTACCAAAGCCCTATCTAATACCTAGAGAGTTCCACACTCCCTCGTTATTACTATCCATACCTAATTTCATTTCTAAACCCTCGAGTTCTGTAACTACACTCATATTTAGTTGATCAAATTCATTTATTCATAAAGGACCGTAATCACAACTGATTAATCTGAAGAATGCAAAACAACAAATAATTTATAACGCCTTCTTTCGGTAATGCTACCAAAGCCTTATCTAAGACCTGGAGAGGTCTACACTCCCTCGTCGTTACTATTCATAACTAATTTCATTTCTAAACCCTAGAGATTTCCACAACTACACTCGTATTTAATTGCTCAAACTCATACATAAACTACCACGATTGCTCAAACTCGTATTTTGTTGAATTAAAGTTCTAAGACCTAGAGAGTTCTACACTCCCTCATTACATTTTCAGTTCTAAACCCCAACGGCTTCCGTAACTACACTCACGTTTACTTAATCAAATCCATACATTAACTACCACATTCACAAATCACAAACGATTAATTCAAACAATGCACAACCACAAAACAGCTTACAACATTCACACCAATTCACATGCAACCAAGTCACAATCCACCAATAAACCGCAACAACTCACCTTGCGAAACCGGAACCGTCGGAACCGGAGTCGCAACAGCAGCATCACTACCAGCATCATCATCAGCAGCAGCAGCAGCAGGTGCCTCTTCAGCAACATTCTCATTCTCCACCCGATCCACCTCTTTCGCCGAGCTCAATTCCGTTCGCTCCTCCGATTTATCCACCACACCTCCATTCTCAACCTAAAAAACCAATCAAAAACACATAAATTCATAAAAAAGCCATAATTAAATAAAAAAAGCATCCAATTACACGTAAACTAAATCAATATAGCTTCTCAACCTTCTGCCGCTTAGGAGACGGGGGAGGCGGGGGTTTATTTTCAGAAGAAGATGACGATCTTTTATTATTGTTATTATTGTTAGGGTTGTTAGGGGGGTTGTTAGGGTTGTTATTGGGGATGGATCCACTGCGACGCGTTGACACCATATCTCTCTGTGTGTGTTCTTCTCTCTTTTGTTTTTTGTTTGTTGTTATTTAGAGAGAGAGAAACCGAATGGAGAAGAAAGGGAATAATACTTTTTTATTTATTTAGAAATATGATGAAAAGGAAGGGAGGAGATATATAAGCATTTTTTTAAGTAGTAGACGTTATATTTACTTGTTTTAGTTTTGTTTATCTTGTTTGTTGTACTTTACTTTGAGTACTTTGTGTTTTTTTTTAACTTTGGTCTCTCTACTGCTTTTGTTTGTTTAATGATTTTACTTGGAGATAATTAGGCTAAAGCGAGTGGCAGGTGACTCAATCGTGATTATCTCAGCGTCACCTCAACTTTCTACGTAGTATCTCTTTTTACTTTCCTTCATTCCCTCTCATATTTGTTTTGGTCACCTTCTCTCACATTTCATTAAAATACTCATTTTCTAAAAATATATCCCACTAAATATTACTAACACACACAGACCAAATAAAAAAATATTTAAACATAAAAGGATGCAGGGTTTCCAAGTGGTGACTAAATCACTTTTGACTACTTTTTTTTTGCACACACTCGCTCGTGACCATGGTTTGTTGTTTTGGTTGGTCACGCGTGAAATGGTGGCCACGGAGCATGGGTCACTCCGACTCCGGATAATGGGTGATCAACGGTCAAAAACCAGACCAGACCGGACCGAACTGAACTAGCCCAAAACCTTAGACCAGGACCAGACCGAATATGTTTGGTCCGGTCCGGGTTGGTCCGGTCCTTCGGTCGATCCAGTCCAAGAAGGCATAATAGTCGGCATTTACGTAAGACCGATCCGGACCGATAATGAAATAAGGAAAAAATCCGACCGAGACCAGAGCGCTGGTCCTTCGGTTCGGTCGATTTTCGATCGGTCCTCTCTGTCTTGGTCGTTTGGGGTCTGCGATGCTCAGCCGAACTCTGGATGGCTTTAAGTAAACTACTATTTAAGCTTTAGAATAGTATTAGTGTGGTATTCACGTATTTCCACGTTTGAAAAAAACGTAATTATATTTTGTAGTGAGATATTTTTTTTACTGACTACGTGTTTTTCGACGGTTTAAGTGAGTGTTTGTCTGATAATAATTGTTTTAGATCTACAAGCGGAGCTAGGGTTGATGTATATATGTATTAATTTAGATCTAAGGTTTGAGTGACTAGTTGTCTGACAGGGTTGGTTTAATGTATATATATATATTATATTACATACTGTTGACATAAATAATGCATAAAAACGTTATTTATATTTTTCGATATCTCTACGTTTTGATGATCACAAAATGTAAAATCATTAAACGTAAGATTACTACGTAAACAAGTATTAAGCTAGTTTATATCATTATATCCAACTTAATCACTTAAGGTATGAATAAACAAGTGCTTAATACATCTCATCATCAAAGGGGTATTTAATTAATTATTACAAAGTTTATTTAATAATGTAAACATATTATATATTTTTGTAAAACACTTTTGGTAATAAAAGAAAATGTTTAAATCATACTAAATATATGAATTCAAAATTTTAACCAAAATCAGTTAGTTTTTCACCAAATAAACTTTCCCCACTAAAAGACAGATTTTCTGGCCGTTACAGCTGCGCGGCCCCCTTAATTTTAAGGGGGCCGGCCATGAATTAAGGGGGCCGGCCACGCTCCTCTGTCAGAATCTGTCAGAAATTTTCTCCTATAAATACCACCTCAAACCTGGTATTTTTCACACCTCTTGCACGAAAATTTTCAGATCTAAATCTCTCTAAACATCTTCTAAAACCCTTTGATCATTTGATTATTAATCCTTGTTTCAAGTGATTCAATCTCTCATCATTCATCCTCATCCAAAGTGCAAGAGAAGAATACTCCTTCAACCTCAAGTTTAAGAAGTATTGTATATTTGTTGTGTATATTGTGTATAGCATTTATGAAGTAGTGTTGTGTTTATAGTAAGTAGTTCTAGGAGAGCTAGTTGTGAATAGAAGTTGGGTAGAGAAGAAGATTAAGTAGTGAAGTAGTGAAGTGGTGTGTAGTAGTGAAGAAGTTGAGGTGTGTACAAGTAGTGAAGAAGTAGTGATAAGTTGTGGTGTGTTGAGAGATTGGTTCTAGCTAGGATTAGGACCCGACATTTAGCTTAGTGTCGTAAATTGGTGTAAGCAAAAGTCGTGTAATGGTTTTCTCCGTCATAAGGGAGCTTGTTGACATAGTGAAGAAAACTCCCGAGTTAGGTGCTCGGGGAGTGGAGTAGGACGAAGAGGAGATTCGTAGCCGAACCACTATAAATCCTTTGTCTCACGGTGTCATCCTTCCATCTCTATCCTTTTACTTGCTTACTTACATACTTGTCATATTATATACTTGTTGATATTATTGTTTATAATTGTGCAAGTCTTTTGGTATCATATAAAGTTCGGATTGGTGTTTTCATAAACAAAGTTTTAATAAATTAAAAAGGCGTAAAACTATTCAACCCCCCCCCCCTTCTAGTTTTCCACACATACATTTACAAAGGCGTTTGGTATGGAGGTTTACCCAAAAGATTTGACCTTGTGTTTAAAAAAATTGTTTTGTTAGAAAGACAAGTTAGGAGGGTCCATTTAAAAACCCCTTAACTCAGCTACACGCAAAACTCACCCTCCCATATTTCTTTTCTGACACAACCTTACAAAAAAATTGTTTTTTTAATATTTCTTTTGTTAAATTCAATTGAACCCTTCTAATCACTACAATATTTCAACTTAAAATATAATTTAATTTAATATTAAATTCATATATAATTTTATATAATAATACTTTATCAATTTTTATAATATATTTTCTCTCTTCTACACTAAACCCAAATCCAAATATAAATCTTATCAACACACAAAACATAATCATGTAACTTCAATAAAGTTTACACGAGTGCTAGTACTAATATATCTGTTCGAGGACCATAAAGTTGTCATGCAATTAAAATTTGGTGACCAAGATCATGTAAAAAGCATTTGTGGCACGTGTAAAATATAAATCTTATCAACAACAAAAAAAGTTGTAACCAATTAATCTACCAAAAGTTGCGACCAATTAATCTACCAAAAGTTGCGACCAATTAATCTTTCTATTTATTACACGAATGATAGTTGTCACGATTACCAATTAATCTTTCTATGGGTTTTATATCAGATAGGTTACCCAACTTTTCAATTTTATTCACCCAAGTTACCAATCTTTTTTTTTTTTTTTTTTTTCACTTAGGTTACTGAACTTTTGGGTAGCAAACACCTCATATTCTCAATGTAATCCAAGTAACCTGAACGTACATTTTTGGGTAAGTTAAGTAACATAAATGTCGTGTTTTTACATGTTCCAGTGATGTTTACGTATATTTTGGTAAGTTCAGTAACCTAGTGAACAAAATCGCAAAGTTTTGTAACCCATTTGCACAAAAAAATAGTTGGGTAACTTAGCTGAACAAAATCGCAAAGTTTGGTAACCTATCTGATACAAAACCCATCTTCTAGTGATTAAACAAGCTCGCCCTGCAAAGCCTGAATAGCCAATTGCGCAGCATATTGCCTTGGCCCCGGAGGGAGCATTGTCACCCTGATTTTAAGTCCATGGGACCCCACTTGCCTCTTCATTTGCCTCTGATAAAGGCAAGCACCATGCCAATTAAGATGAGTCCTGATTAGCCGATTTCTCGCATTGCATGGTCCTTGTAGTAGAGATCAAAGTCGCCTAATTGAACCCCGCCAAGTTCGGTTCGGAGGATATTAAGGACAGTCATGAATGTGTTTTCTTCCCAAACAATTAGGCACCTCCTAAGAGTTCTGCCACATGTGATAACTTTCAAAAACAAATGTAACTCCCTATCTTGCGGGCCATGGCACCTAATGGTGCCTATGGTGGAATTTTAATTCTAGATACGCAGCTGCAAAAACCTTCTCAAGAGTTTTGCCATGCCCACTGTACATATTTATAAATAAATAAATAAATAAAAAAAGGTTAGCAACAAGTTTAAATTCGTAAAGGTGATATAGGAAACATATCGTTGAAGTGTGCCACCACTTGCACCAAAGTAGACTGATAGTTATTTAAGGCCATGAAATCTTGCCTTGTTATGAGATTGGCCATTGTCAGATAGTAGTTGTTTTAGATCTTGGTTTAAGTGAGTGATTGTATGATAGTAGTTGTTTTAGATGTACAAGCGGCGCTAGGTTGATGTATATATGTATTAATTTAGGTGTTGTTTGCTTCATGGGGTTTATCTCATGGGTTCGAGATTAAGATGAAATCATTTGTTTGGTTTGTGTATACTAGATTTAAGTTTGGGACTCAACCCAAAAATTAAGGCATGTGCAAAACCTCTACCTAGTACATACTTTTCATATTACATTTCTGACAGGTCCCACTTCTATATTCTCTTTCTTCTTTATACATTTTTTTAATTATTTTTTTTCTTATGAGTATACGACAACTTTTATATTGTGTATTTTTTTCTTTCAAAAATCATATTTTGTATTTTTTAGTAGGCCCCATTCATTATTGATTTTATTTTAAAATTAAAATAACTATAAATCTAAACCATAATTTATATCTCAACATACAAACCAAATAACTCTTTTTTTTTCAACCTAAATCTTAATACAAATCCAAATCTAAATCCTAATACTAAACCCATCTATGAACCAAACGGGCCCTTAGATCTAAGGTTTGAGTGACTGGTTGTCTGATAGGGTTGGTTTAATGCATATATATATTATAAACTATAACATTCAGTGGGCTTTGCCCCCCACACTTTGCAGCTACAGTGTTTGATGAGTGCTCAAACACTCATCATTTTTGGTAAAATCTGAACTGCAAAACATACAAAAACACACAAAAACGCATCAAAATGCAGAAAATACCCAAGGATCGTGTTTTATGTCTCTCAAATGCAAAATGTTTAAAAACAAACGAAACACGAACAAAGTTTGCATAATTGGCAGTTTCAGTCCCCCAACTTTCAAAAATTAGCAAAACTAGTCCCTAAAATCCAAAATTGTGGAGTTTTATCATTCAAGGTCCCTAAAATAATTTAAGTTGCAAATTTTGGTCCTTGAATGATTCTTTGGTAAAATTTCACTTTTAACCCCTCAACTTTGAATTTTGGCAAGTTTAGTTCCCGGGAATTTTAAAAGTGGAAAGATTACATATTTATCCTTGGGTTATCAAAACATGGCAATATTGGTCCTTGTAAATTACTTTGGAAAAATTACAAATCAGGTCCCTAAATTTCAGCTAATTACATTCTAGGTCCTTGTGATTTATACCATAAACAAACCAATTGGACCCCTTTGTTTAATCAACCCAAAATCCAGCCTAGTCCAATCCATAAACCCAAAACCCATCCACCCCTGGCCCAAACCCTTTCCAGCCCAAACCTTAACCCAAACCCTTATAATAAAAAAACCCCCCTTCCCGTTTTATTACTTCCCTCCTTTTTCTCCTCTCCCACGTGGTGCCTGCTACCACTGTCACCTCCACTCCTCCACCTCAACACCACCATAACATGTTCCCCCAACCTCAGCTATGATCCAAGATGTATTAATTGTCCCTTATATCACTCCAAGAAATCTCAACTGCCACATTTGACAATTTGGCGCCAAGATTGTTTTGAACGGCCATAATCATTTGAGACCAATCCAACGGTTAGAACTTGGTGGGATATGCTCAGAGGAGAGAGAGGAACCCTAATTATCACCTATAAGAAGAAAAAGAGGCAGAAGTGAAGAGTTAGTTAGTTAGCTGTAGTGTAGTTTAGTATAGTTTACAATGTCATTTTAATGTAATTTTAATTTACAATGTATGTTTTAGCTTCTAAATTATATCCTTAATGTTTTCAGTGTATTTGAACTTTATTTCAATTATCAATTTCAAGTTTCCAGTGTGAATTCAAGTTTACCCGTTTTTAGTTAAAATTTCATTTTTACTTTTAAGTTGTTAAAAGCTATTTACTAGTGATCCATTAAGTTCAAGTAAGTTCATTTATAAGGTTTTAAAAGCTTTCAAAGTGTTTTAACTAATTATGCTCAGTTTACCAAAAATTCAAGATAAATACAAAAAAAAAATTAGAGAAAAAATAAAAAGTCAGTGTGTAACAGAGATGAGGCAAGGAACATGGTTGCTCAGTGATGGAAATGGTTTAGAAGCCTCATGGGAAGCATTAGGATAGTTGGGAATAGCTTGTGTACCTGGTTCTCAGTCTTGATCCCATTGTAAGCCTTTGTCTCACTTTTTGGCATCTGTTAGGTAGAGTAGCTTTTAAATGTTTAATGGTGATGTTTTATGTTTATTTGATGTTTCTTAGTCATAGTAATACTTAAAATGTCATGCTTATTCAATTGGATCATTGGGTACTAAATCTTTCATGTTAACTATCATTAATAGCTTATATAGGCTTATTGAGTTCTAGTTGTTGTTAAGGATCGTCTATGTTATTTCTCTCATACATCATGTGTAACCTTTGGAAGCAATAGAATGCCTGAATATGTTACTGTGATAAACCATTCATATTTCAAGGGGGTTGGATCAGTTACACTAGTGTTCTGGTGTTGTTATGGATTGTTATTTTTTAAGTCTGCAATATATTTAAC
>LBNU01017321.1:5889-17045 GCA_014162995.1 Artemisia annua
AAAAAAAAAATCGTCGAAAGTATATAACAATGCATATCTATAGAAAGATAATTTTTTTCTCGTCGCGATGGTGTATTTTTTGTAGCTTGAAGATTTACCGTTTGCAAAATACGTTGTTTTAAAAGAAAAAGATGGAAAGTGGGTTTTTATGTTAAATGATATAAAATGCCAATTTTGCCCTCCCTTTGTTATTTTTTGATTTGATCTTAGCCATTAGATGAAAAGTGGATGGATGGTTGAGATTTCCTTATTTGTTTTTTAAGTGATGCTTGTTTTGCATAGATCTCACCTCATTTATTTTTTCTTTTCGAGAAGGAATTAACTTCTTTTTTTTTCTATTTTTTTTTTTTTTTTAAATTCAAATGGAATTTGTTAAGCCAGTGATAACTCATAAGGATGTCATGCCGTGGGTGGGGTTGTATGTTGCTGGAGCATCTTTGGCTTGCACTCTTGCAATGGCAGCCGATGCCTTCCAAGGATTTCGACATTGGAAACTCTGGTTTCCAAACAAATTTTTCGCTATCAATACTGTTTCTATCACACTTATTGCAATAGCAATGAAGCTACCAGTGGATCTAACTACGAACATGTCTATTGATTGTGGAGATTGGGACGCAAAGATGGTTAGCATCGCTTTCTTGGTCACCATGTTAGCCAATTTTCTCCCTTCTTTAGGGCTCATAGATGACAAGGAACTTCTAGTAAACATGGTAGCATGGAGTATCCTCTTGATCACCATTACTCTAAATGTAGCAATCCAAATTATTGCCTGCAATATTCTTTTGGTTATTGTTATTTCCTATTCTTAGGGTGATTTTAATAGCTTTCACAGTTCCGGCATCGAGAAGAATTTTAGAACACAGATACAAAGAGTTGCACGGATTGGCCTCATATCCTCAAGATATAAAGTTTTCCTACGAAGAACTCGAGCACAATGTCAAAAAGTATTGGATGATGGCCGAAACTGGCAACCCGCAATTTGCGATTGCTTGTTCAGAGGTTGCTTCTGCTTTTGGGTTTATAGGTTCACTTCTTTTCATTTCACCACATCTATTTCATTTAGCATTTCCCACAAAAGACTCGGAATATAATTGGTCACTAAAGGTAATTGTTGGCATCCAGTCAGTTGGGGTTTTTATAGGTGGTATAGCACCAGCTTTTAGATGTTTTGCTGCTATCAATTGTTTCGAACTCTAAAAAAATGGAGTGTGAATCATCTCAACATTTTCAAAGTTGAGGAACATTGGACCCAAAGGCTTCATTTTTGGAAACGTAGTCATGCCCGTTCACATATCCCTGGCCGCCATTGCAAAATAGTTTTCCATATTTTCAAAAACTTGATTTTGAACATTTGTATATCACTTCAGATAATGGTTGTGGTTATATCTAAATTGATATCTCTCATTCCCAGATCTTTTCTGATCTTAATCTCCTACTGTTGGTATTTCTGCATGTTGTTGATAAGATTCAAAAAGGAAGTGAATGTATCCAACAGCAATGTAAGATTAGAGATGAAAGAATATGCTACGTATGTCTTACAAATTGAAGACGATGAAAAGCTTTCAGAGAGAATATCAAGAAATGCACTTAAATCAATTAATCAACTTCTTTCGAAGTCTGAAAAGAAAGAGCCACGTAATCTTATAAAGCTTCTAAAGAAATCTACAGGATTTCAAGGAGTTTTAGAGTTCGACAACGATCAAGTCCCACCTCTACATTCAGAAGAAACCAAAAATTCATGGAGTCTAGTAGTAGTGACATTAACAGCTATTTTCGTTGCACTTCCAAACACAGCTCGCGACCATGGTGAGGGGTTAATTGCTAGCATGAGGGAAGGCCTCCGGATCATTAGAACTATTGAAGAATGTCTTAATACAGATAGTGACTTGGTGAAGACAAGAAAAGCAGCTAGACGTGTGTGGACCGAAGTTGAAGTATACCGCAAGTGGCTACAAATCGATCTTCAAAAGAAGGCTCATGACGGAAAGACGACAAAGGAGATCCTTGAGTGGTTAAGAGATGAAGCAGTAAAAATAGTGATACAGTTCAAGAGCTGCAAAACGCGAAGAATAGATGACTCCCGGTATAAGTTCATAGCAGCGAGTTCCATGTACAGAGTCAGCCAGTGTATATTGATCCACTGCGGTGAACTTGAGAATTGGCCGACTGATGGTAAGGTTTTGGAGTGGATATCAAATATGATTGCAGATATATTATGCGCTTGTTTTACCAACTTACCAAGGGTCATAAAGATGATGTGTCATCACGACGCGATAGAGAAAAGGGAAGACAGCGTCCGCTCTGCAGCTCAGCTTCTCGGTAGATCCAGGAATGTCCTCAAAATCCTTAATATATGCCAACTTCCAAACATGGATGTGGACTCAATGACATACATTAGTAAGTGGCATGCACTACCAAAGAGTGATATACCTAATAATGTTGCTCCTTTAAACCAGATTCAACTAGCTTTTCCAACTCCTAATGAATCAGTCATCGTGAATATTGGCGTGTAATAGTATATATGGATTTATCGATCAGGCATCAAAACTATTTAGTTTCAAGTTTCTCTTGGTCTATGTATTTTTATAAAAGAACGGCGTTTAAGTAGTTAACTCTAAAATCTAAGTTAACAATGTATAAGAAACTAGCAGTGTCTCCACACGATGGGGCTGCGAGTGCATTGTAATTTAAATTTTTGGGCTAATAATTTATATCATTTGTTCATTTTTTTGGCAAAAGATTTACTGATTAGTTTTTTTGTTTAGGTACTATAAGCAATGGCAAAAGTTTGATGAAACTTTGTTTAATTTGTATTATTATTTTTTTTTTTTTTTTTTTTTTTTTTTTTTTTTTTTTTTTTTTATGTTTAGTGCTTGTTTGGTTTGTACATCTACCCTTATTATAATTTATCAAAATAATAATAATAATAACAATAATAATAATAATAATAAATAAATAAATAGTGATTTAGCGGTTGCTTTGGAGCTTTTTTTTATTTTTATTATTTTTTTTTTCATTAATGAAAGGATTAGACCCACTAACAATTTAATATTACTACTTCTGTAGATGGGGTACATAAAAAGCCCTTTTTGGGTCTATATCCACAGAAGATGAAAATTCACATCCTCCCCAACAAGAGGTTTAGACAGACATGGGACCCACATCACTCTTAGCTAAGGAAAAAAATAAAGGGCTAATGGCCTCTAAATGTATCATAGTTGTTATCATTTCCTTTTATATGTATCGAACAATTTTTTTTTTTGCTATTATGTGTACTAAAATTGATTTTCTAGGCATTTTGGGTACTTTATAACCATTTTACCCCCTCCCGTATTAATAAAACAAGGGAGCAAAATAGTCATAAAATACACAAAAATGCTTAAAAAATCAAGTTTAGTACATAAAATAGCAAAAAAAAATTGTTTGATACATATAAAATACCATGGACAATATTACTTTAAATTTCACATGTGATAGATTTATCTTTATCCTAAAACGCTCCCCTTATTTCCTTATAACAAAACGGGGGTACCGTACACCTTGTATCAACACTCGAACAATTTCATCTATATTCGTCTAAACAAGTAATTACCTACAAATCAATAGTCATCAAGCGAAAATCGACGTATCAATCTATCATACATCATGGAATCTAACCTGTACAAAAACCCTGACGTCTTTCAAACAGCGATATGTGCTCTGATGTTTACAGCTTATAGGATTTATGGCCACCCACTGTCATCCCATAAAATCATGAGTCTTGAGATTTAGAAACCAGTTTAGTAGGTTTTACCGTACGAAGTTTTGAAGAAAGAAAAAACATCGCAAGTTGAGTTGAAACTTGATTTATTAATTGCTAAAATTTTAATAATACGCTGGCTAAATCTTAAGAAAATCATATTAGAAAACGATATAGCAAAGTGTTGTTGTAAAATTAATTAATGTCACATAAATATAATAATTACTCATTAAGGTGATCTACTGATCTATATTACAATTGTCGATAAGCAGTGCCAAGAAAGTTTGGTCATGTTTCAGCCCTCTTCAGTTCACTATATGATAGTGTTGGCAACTTGGCACTAGGATCGATCCCTGTTTCTTACAGATTGATGATGATTCATGTCAAGATAAATTTCAACCTTGGCTGGAAATGTACAACATTGATTGATAAATAAAAACTTCGAGTTAAAAATGGCGAATTGCGCTTTTAAGTTTTAACTGAGAAAAGGTTGCTTAATTTACGGGGATCAATATTGGGCTCCGTAAGTGAAAACAGCTATCTATTGGGCCTTTGTATCACTAGTTGTCCAGTTCACTACTAGTACCTAATTGATGCTAAATTCCAGGTTCTAAATAGCGCGCTATAGCGTCGCCATAGCGTGAGACGTGGCCTTCACGTTACGAAACATGCCAAAGCGTCGTCTCAAGGCGTAGCNGTAGCGTGGCGCCTTTTTTTGAAGATTTTAAGATTTTTTTTTATTTTTTTTAAAGATTTATTGGATTGAGCTTATTTACAAGTATTTATTCCGGCTTAGTAGCTCCATAACTCAATTTTAAGCCTAGTAGCTAACTAATATTAGCAACTCTATAAATATGTTTTTCCGCTTTGAATCACGCCTTAAAAACGCTATAACGCAACACCTCACGCTAAAGCTTGAGGCTTGGCTATGCCGCTACGCCACGCTTCATGCTATTTATAACCTTGTGCTACTCACACGAATTCATATATTTGCTTTTCTACATCTATCTCTTATTCTAATCTACCTCCCCAATTTGATATTAACTTAGATCATAATTCTTTAAAAATTAAATTGGCGAATTGGTTATTTATTTTTTACATTAAAAAAAAAAAAAAAAAAAAAAAAAAAAAAAAAAAAACTATTTTTCTCATTTTTTTAGAATAAAATATCTTGCAAATGGTAAATCTTCAAGCTAAGAAAATACACCATTGTGATGAGGGTTGTTTTATTTTTCAATAGACGGACACTTCGATATACTTTTAACTATTTTTTCTTTCGAGCTTTACCTTTTAGTGTTTAAATTTTCGCCCAGAAAAATCACATGTGATTTGTAAAATCACTAGCGATTTGTTATTTTAAAAATCACGTATGATTTCACCAATCACATGTGATTTGTAAGATCACATGTGATATTTATAATGTGATTTTTTGAGCGAAAATTTCAACACTAAAAAAGAAACTCGAAAAAAAATTCATCGAAAGTATACAGAAATAGCCCTCTATACAAAGATGATTTAATTCTCGTTATGGTGGTATGATTTGTTTCTCGTAGCGATTAACAGTTTGTAAAATATTTAATTTTTTTTAAAAAAAAAATGATGAAAGTGAGTTTTTTTTAATTGATGAAAAAATGGGTGGTCAGGATTTGTTCATTTGATCTTTAAAGGATTTGTTATCTATGTTGAAGTTTTCTCTAGTGTCTTAGTATGAGACTATGTAGTTCTTGATAGACGAAATGGACCGCGTCGAGTTAGTTTATAGTAACAATGGAGTTTTACTAAGAGCTCACGGTACGGTAACGTTTGATCCTAAAACTTTGGTTCAAAGCACGGGTCGTCGTAATGGTGGTTGCCTATAGCCTCCCGCACCNATCTTGGACTTGCTTCTAACCCTTCGAAACAGTGGCATGATGTTCGTCCCATATCATCTCGAAATTTCATTAACTTTTTGTATAGGCTGCGTTTTTGTGTGAGAATGCAACTGAGGTTGCATGGTGAGGTTTTTAGGGAGTCTAGGGGCTGTAAATGGGTATGGGATTTACAAATGTTGAACTTTGGGGAATAACGAGATGCATGTTTTGCCACATTTCTTGTCCAATCGAATTTTAACAAGACTAAGGGTGTGTAAGATGAGTTATGGCATTCCTGACACCTCTGACATTCCCTAGCACGCTTAAAATTCGTTTTGTTACTATTGGGGAGTGTGGGAGGTGGTTTGGGACTAGTGACACGTTTTTATGGTTTTTGGTGAAATGGATGTTTGGTGTTTACTTTGGTCATTGTTGAGGCAGTAAATGTTAATGAATTTTTATGATATTTGTCATTTTCGAATCTTTGCAACGAGATGAATCGAGTGGTATAATAATATCGATGGGTTGTGTGTCGAGATCAAAAGAAAACGAGGGTGTTTGTGGCTCGGTCAAGGTTTGAAACAAGGGAAACATACAGAAAATTATAAAAACTAAATTTACCCACGCTGGGCTGGTTAGCCTGGTGGGCTGCTGGATTTGATTTCGGCCCAAAAGAAAAGAAGAAAAGAGAGACCAGCCTGGTTTGGTTTGTAGAGGGTTAATTGTGGCCCATTGGGTCACGGGAGCCCACGTAGCGTGTTTCGAGAGTCGGGTTACG
The DNA here is from genome assembly GCA_014162995.1 of Artemisia annua. Lineage (NCBI taxonomy): Eukaryota > Viridiplantae > Streptophyta > Magnoliopsida > Asterales > Asteraceae > Artemisia > Artemisia annua. The sequence continues at coordinate 12,257 of LBNU01017321.1, forward strand.
TTCCAAAAATATATTTGACCAATCTCGGGGATTTTCGTGGGTTCGGGAAATATATTTTTAATGTACGTTTATTTAACGAAACGTATTATTTATAAATAATTACGTTTTAAATTTTATATTCGCGATTTAGACTATCTTGGTTGTGTGTGAGCATTCGTTCCTAGGAAATAATAAATCATAATGAGAATATATAAATCGGCTTTAAGGCTTAGACAAGTTTCCTCGTTGACTAAATCTCTAACAACTTGTAACGTTTCTTCATGGTTCGTAAGAAATCATCATCACGATGTTGCTCTTCTAGATAAAACTCGGGAGAGACTACCCTCCATTTGTCTTTTATAATCATATTATGTAATATGATGCATGTGTACATTATGTATGTATGCCAATTGACGAATTGCAGAGGTACACTTCATCATTGGGGAAAGGCCAACTTTTCCCGTACAATCACTAGTTTGTTGAAAATAAAACGCATTATCAATTAATTTCCAAATGTTGCATCTGAATAGTGATCGGCTCATTCGGAACCGTTTACAGAATAATTTTTCGTCATACATTGAGTTTTCAAAGAAGTACACGGCTACTAGACAATCATGAGCACCGTAACGATCTCTATCTATCATGTTTCGTAGGGTTTTTGGGATTGTAGAAGTGGAAGCTTGAACAAGCATAACGATCTCTTCTAAAAACTCTAGATCAATATACTAACTTCGTCTTTGTCATTCGATGATGTAAAAAGAAATTGATCGGAATCCATTTGTTTAAGTTGAGAAGATTATAATATGTATATAAAGATTGGCTTTGAAAGTGTGTATAAAAATAGAGAAGATTGGGGTATTTATAAGAGTGCAGGGAGCAATAACGCTTCAACGGCGTTTCATCCTACATGGCATGATTCTAACGCCGTTGTTGGGCGTTTCCCACTCCCCTGAGCCTGCGTTATAAGAGGCGTTACAACGTACGTTGGTATAAAAACATGTGTTACAACGTGCTGGGATAAAAAAACAATTTACAAACACAGCCCCTGGTGGTTAACGGGTATGTGATTTGTGTTTATGTGTGTGTTGAAGTGTGTGTGTGTGTTGGTTTGCGTTTGTGGGTTTGAGTTTATGTGTGTGTGTAGTGTGTGTACAGTGTGTGTATATGTTGCGGAAGATGATAAGTGTTATTTGTTTTTTGCAATTTAGTCCCTAATTGTTTTATAGTTTAGTCCTTGTTGTAATGTTAGATGACAAGTAAAGTTGCACCGGGTATTTCAATTCAAGCTGGGCCAAATGGTTATATGAATTATTTTGGGCTAAGTTGCTACTCGATTGGTTTTGGTTATCAGCTTTGGACTGCAAAATTATATATCTCAAACCATTTTATGATAATGATCGGTTTTTTAATGAATGAAATTGTTGAGGATAGAATTTGTAAATTATATAGTGGGTCCCAAAAAGTGGTGTTACTGGGTGTTATGATTTCCTGGTGTTTTTTGGTGTTATGTTATTTGGTGTTGAGATGATGTGGCGCTGACGTGGCGGGGAAAAAACCATGTTAACATGTTACCACTCCCATGCTCTAGGGTAAGTTATTTAATTTTTTAAAGAAACTTTTTTTGTTATTAAATATTTCAAATGATATAAAAAAATTGAGCCATTTTTTTTTTCATTCAAACGACTCTGTTGATAAAACGACCAAGTCCTCCCATTTTTCCTTAAAGGCCGCCTTTTTAGAGGGGCCGTGGCAGGGGAGACGCGTCTCCCTTGGAGTAGCCGAGCCATTACGGGTGGTCTAATGGGAAAAGAAAATTATGTGGGACAACTACTCCTATTTGGAAAAAATATCCAAATATTTAAACTTTTTACCCTTTAAACATTATATAAAGGGATGATATTTGCACACTTCTTATTTTGATTGGGACACTCACTGTACAAGTTTATAGAATACACTGTAAACTCTGTACAGCTCTGTTATGCACAAAATAAAGGGTCACAATCAAAATCTTGAATGTGCAAATCAATTCCCTCATATAAAAAACCTTTGAATCACAAAATTTTTAACACACATTACCATCTTCAAATCTCAACAATATTTCTCTTTATTTTTACTTCAAACACACAATAGCGAATAACAATGGAGTTTTACCAAACAGGAACTAAGAATCGAACCGAAACCGACCCAACCCGAAATGAAACTTAGAACGGCGGTTCGGTTCTCGGTTCTTCACTATTGCAAATTTTGGTTCTCGGTTCAGTTTGGTCCGGAACCGCAGGTATCAGTCCCAGAACTGAAGAACCGCACGACTTTCAAACAATATTAGATGTTTCTGGGACATTTAGCATCTTAAGTTCACGTTTAGATCTTTATGTCCCATGCTAGTTAAAATTTCATCGTCCAGCTTGAGCTAGCATGTGTTAAAGTTATAAATTATAATGAAAATGGAAATGAATAAATTGATGATACTTGCCCTAAAGTAGCGAAAATTTTAATGATTCTATTTTTCGAAGTTTAAATATTGATAAATGATTGGATAGGACCACGATATCTTGTTTCAAGGAATGTTTGCTTTTCATGTCTCAAAGACATCCTTTTTTCAAGGATTGTGCTGTCTACTTATAAACAACCATTAACGTAGCTCAGTATTTTACTATATACTTTAATCGTTCAATATTATTATGGTTTAGATGTAATCACGTAAATTAGTGCAAACACTTAAAGAATATTTAATTTTTAGTTGCTTTTTAGAAATTCTTAGTTCCAATCTGGTAAAATCGAAATACCCGAACCGGTCTCGAGAACCGAACACGCTCTTCGGTTCGATTGTGGGTTCCCAAGATATGCACTTTTTGGTTTTTGCTTCCGTGTGGTTCCAAAATCGAGCTCACCCCTTTGCCCAATAATCCACAAAAACAAATGCTCAACAAACATCAAAATCAAATACCTAATTCTTAATCTTCGTTTAATCCAAACACACCATCATCCGTAAATTCCATTACCTCCAATCTTTACCAACTTCCTCTAATTCGGTATGTCATACCAAATCCTAAACTAATTTCACTTTTTCATCATTTAGTAAACCTGAGCAACTGAGCAACTCCAACTTTCGCTCAATTTCAACTTCATCAACAATTACAACAGACCCAACTACAACACCAACAAACCCGACAATACCAACAAAACCAACAAATCAAGCATTCCTCACCAAACAAACATGGCAAGAGAAAAAAAAACTGAAAACTGTTATCGTGTACGCCATGGTCTTAAGAACAAGAACTAATTTTGGCGGAATGTTGGGTACATAAATTTGAGGACTCGAGCACGGACAACAACCACCAACCAGATACTTGGAACTTGTTGGATCGATATACTCTGACCAAACTAACTATGTAGCTTGTAAGGGTTTAGTAATCTTGGATAAATCCTTAATTACTAACAATGAAACACTGATATACTTTGTTAAGTATCCGGAATCTACTTCAATAAAGCTAAGAAGAATAATCACAACTTCAACAATTATATTAACCAAACTTTGAACCTGCTTATGTTACAGATTCACTAACAATCGCTAATTGCTAAATATCTCTAATATCGAACTTGCATGTATTCGTATATCTCTAATGCCAACCTAGGGATCCTTTTATAGGCACAAGGAAAACCCTAGTCGGTTTACAATACTTGAACGACAAGTAAACTAATTCTAAACTAAGAACATTCTAGAATTACACAATAATCCTTAAACGTTTTGCATATTAGTCCTTTATCATAGCAGTCCTTTGATGAGCAGTACTTTGACTTTCTTCAATAGACAGTACTTTGACTTTCTTTATAAGAGCAGTACTTTGACCTTCAGCAGCACTTTGACTTTATAACCCAACAATCCTCCCCTAACTTGAATTCTACTTGCTTGATTTCAAGTTCCTTTGTCTTCCCCTTAATCCATGCCAAATTACTCTAGCATTTAACATCTTTATCTTCAAGGAATTATTGTATCTGTCTTGTACTCACTGTGGTTGTATTGTCATCATCAAAGTAATCTTTATCAGCAATCCTTATCAGCAACTATCAGCAACAATCTTTACAGCTACTCAGCAACATATGGCAAAATGTACATCAGATCACAAAGTTTCATACTATTCTCATCACATCCAGGTGTCTAAACTCCTGTGAGAGGTGAATCATTGAAAAATAATGGATTTTGATGTCTCTTTACCAAAGCCATTAACTCTGGAGTAGCCAATGTTTAGATTTAAGAACTATGGTACATTGATAACCATATGATTTTTAGCAAATCATCAGCTATCAACGGATTTGTTTAGTCTTTACCAAGAGCCGTTTGCTTTTGGACTAGCTAGTTCTTTTAGTACAATCACTACCATGGTGAACTAATTACCATACAAATGGATTTTCCACAGCCTTTACCACAAGCCATTATCTTGTGGGCTAGCCAACTCTTCACTATCACAGATATGGTGAGTTGAAAACCATACAATTTTTAGTAAATTGTCAACTAAAAACGGATTTGATAATCACATCAGAGCCGTACCCTCATGATGAGTCAAACTCTTTCTTGTTTATTAAACATGGTGAGTTCAATACCATTTGTTGTGTAGTACAAGTACTAACACCATGTGTTACTCAAAATGTTTTGTTGCTGTTTATCCTGTGCTTCAAAAGTATTTTGCACACTACAAAAATTGCTGTTTTTCATTAAAGAACTTTACTGGTTTTTATGCTACAAACAGTACTTTGATAAAGTACTGTTGGTCTAGCAGTACTTTGAATAAAATACTTATTATTCAAAAAA
>LBNU01017321.1:17083-49029 GCA_014162995.1 Artemisia annua
TGAGTTGAAAACCATACAATTTTTAGTAAATTGTCAACTAAAAACGGATTTGATAATCACATCAGAGCCGTACCCTCATGATGAGTCAAACTCTTTCTTGTTTATTAAACATGGTGAGTTCAATACCATTTGTTGTGTAGTACAAGTACTAACACCATGTGTTACTCAAAATGTTTTGTTGCTGTTTATCCTGTGCTTCAAAAGTATTTTGCACACTACAAAAATTGCTGTTTTTCATTAAAGAACTTTACTGGTTTTTATGCTACAAACAGTACTTTGATAAAGTACTGTTGGTCTAGCAGTACTTTGAATAAAATACTTATTATTCAAAAGATATATATCAAAACCATACCAGTAATCATGCATCATCATCTGCCAAAGTTGTCCATTTGATGAACAACTCAATTACCATAAGTGCTGTGTCATTCTCATCTTCAACTTCCATACCATGTTCTAACATCCTGATCATAAGATTTCTTGTGAGAGGATATCTTCTCTCTGCTAGCATATGAACCATGGTACAATCTTCTAATTCCAATACATGCACTCCTGCTGATTCAAAAAATCTCCAGCTTGTAATCTCCCAATCTTCTTGATTATTCCAGAGATCATCCTTGCTTGTTTCTTCAGTATCCCAGAGAGTTGAAAGATAACCCAGCAAGATTAAACCCACTCCTTTTGGTGGAATGTGTTCATAGTGAGCTTGTACTTGTTGATGTAGATGAAGTAGATCTTCTCTATCTATCAAATGCAGTATGTCCCACAACAAGTTAAATGCTCTAAAACTTTCATCATCTCTATGGAAAACAAGATAATCTCCATCTTCTTTTGATTCCACAACTTCCAATGCAGAAATCTTAGACTTTGTATCAGCAACTTCTTTTGACTTTGGATGCTCAAAATCAACAACTCTTAAATAATTCCTTAGCTCATCAACTGTATCTGTTCTTAATTCAATTGTATCTTTGAACTTCTTTGATGGCTGTTCTTTAGTTGTTGTTCTTTTTCTTTTATCTTTTCTTGCATCCAACATCTGTTTTGCCTTATCAGTATCAAAACCAATAATACTATCAACTTTTGGTAAGATTCTCTAACAGCATCATACAAATCTTTCATCTCTTAATACTTTAGTCTCTGTAAGCCTTTGTATCCATGACTCTTCAAATAGCTCATCATTGCATTTCTTTCTTGAGCTTTTGATTTTGGTTTACTTGGTTGAACAACTATCTCTTTTTCTTTTTCTAATGCAGCATCATACTGAGCCTGCCACATTCTAGCAGCTTCTTCATTTTTAGCAACTTCAATTGCTCTTAAGTCTGCTAAATTCAGCTTCTTCTTCTTCTTTTTCTTTTCAACCAAAAGTCCTTTACCTTTATATTTAGGATCTATCTCTTGAGTAGGCTGAGAAGAAGGTTGAGATTGTTCAACTCAGATATGGCCTAACATTACTTTGAGCCACAGTACCTTGAGCACCGACACCTTGTTCAGCAGTACCTTGAAAAGAAATATTTTGATCATTACCTTCTACATCCATCTCTTCTGTATCTCCACTATGAATCACATCATTGTCATCTTCAAGATTTATCTGTTCAGTTTCATCACTTTTTCTCTTAACAGTATTTTGAGGAACAGTATCTTCAAAAAGTGGTGTAACTGTATTATCATAGTGAGCATCTTCATTTAAATTCTCTTCAGGTTCAGCATCTAAATCTTTATGAATTTCAGCATCTGAATCTTTATGAATTTCAACATCTTCATTCAGATTTTCATTCTCCAAATTCCTCCCCAATGTGAATGAAGAATGCTTCCTGAGCTTCCTTTTCTTAGGCTTAGAAACCTTCTTAGGTTTTTGACCACTTGCTGCATGATGTTGAATGAGTGTCCATACTAATCTCTTCAACCTCTTGTACTTATTCTTCAACTGCACCATTGCTGCAACTTGATCATCATAAGCTTTCTTCAACCTCCTTAACTCTCTGGTTAAAGCATAGTTGTCCAGCACACCCTCATTAGCAAGTGCTTCCTCAGTAGCCTTTACTCCCTCATCTCCTCCAGATTTTTGAGACCCATCTCTGGACGTATAATCATTGGGAGATGGTGGTTGATTCTCATCTTGCTCTGAATCATCATGGGTAGTACCTTGTAGAGAAACAGTACCTTCCTTCGAAGCAGCATGTTGAGAAGAGTCATGACCTGGTGATGAATCAGGATGGTGAGAAACATCTTCTTCCCTGAATGTGAATGCTCAATATGTTGAGAAGAGTCTTGAGCTTGGGATGGAGTAGGAGCACAGTCTGAATGCTCAGTATCATGATCTGAATCCTCTTGTGCAGCATCCCTAACAGCCTATGCCACTTCCAAAATATGTGCAGTTAAAGGTGTATTCCTTCCAGAGAACTTTGCACTCTTGGTAGCCATGAATGTGAATGACTGGCTCAGAAACAGTCAACAAAAGTCAACCAAGGATTTGGTCAACTAAGGTCAACTATAAAAGAGTCAATGCAATAGCCAAAGGAGTATAGAGATTCCTCGGGTCGTTTAAATCCCGATGAGGAGTGAATTGTATCGAAAACGGATGAGATCAAGTGATTATGAAACGGAATTGGGAAAGTAAGATTGATTTAAATAAAACTATGAAATTGAAAATGATAAACAAATACTACAGATGATCACTGGGAATATGGAAACGTTTACAAATCTAAAAAAAAGTATACGTTTACGTTTATAAAAACGTCTACGTACGAAAATAAAAGTGAAAATAGGAATCTAAAAATACCTAGGTGATGAAAAACATATTTTTACAATCTAAATGATAAAAGAAAATTTTAAGAAAAAGAAAAATATTTTTTTAGACTTTTTAATTAATTAATATTAATTAATTACTAATTACTAATTAAACTAAGTTAAATTAAAATAAATACTAAACTAATTTATAAAATTACCAAACTTTTTCTAAAACTATTTAACAATTACAGAAGTCCTAAAAAATTATAAAAAGTTCCTAAACTTTATAAATAAACTCTTTTAGATTTAATTTACTTAATTACTAATTAAAAGCTAATTAATCTAATTTAATAAGGGATAATAGAAAATGAACAGTGACAATTAAAAAACTATTTTCTAAAAATACTAAATGATTAATAAAAGCTAGAAAAAATATAAAAAGAAGCTAGAGATTAAAATTAAACACTAAATGATTTTCTTTTTGCTTTTTCAATTAAAACTAATTAAACTACTTTTAATTATTATAAATACTAAATGAAAAGATAAAATCCTCAGAAAATTACCAGAAATACTTTAATATAAAAGAAAATTAAGAAAAATGTAAAAATGCAAATTACTTAATAAAAAACTAAAAAGGAAAATTAAAAAGAAAAATAAAATTAAATAGAAACTATCACTTAATTAAAAAATGATGAATTTTGGATTTTCTTTTTACCAAACTACTCTGACACCAAAATTGAAAACCTTTTGTGAAAACAACTATTTTGGAACTCAAGGATGAACTTATTGCAAGCTTATGTTTCCAACAGAAGCTTAATAAGCTAAAAATTTGGCTCAAGGACTTAGAAAGCTTATGCAAAAGCTACACACTGAGGTCCAGAGATACAAAAACCTATAACCAAGTTAGATGCACACAAAACAAGCATAAACTACTTAAAAGTACATTGAATAAGCAAGCAAGAGGGAATAAGCCATTCCAACATGAACTGAACCAAACAGGCCCGGAGTGGCTTATGCAGTCCTTTAATAAGCTTGGGCAAAAGCTTTAAACCCCAAAGTGATCCTGGATTTAGTAAGCTGGTACAACTAGCTTCCCAAAGAGCCAAAGAACATAGGGTTAGCTTAAGGAATTGACAGAGAAAAGGGCTAATGAAAAAGCCCTGATCACCACTGAACCAGTGAATGGCTCAGTGTTGGTTATTGGGTTAATGGCTCACAAGAGATTGGAATAAGCTGATAAACCAATGAACAAGTTAAAATAAACCTTAAAACAATTAATTAAGCTCAAATTTCACAACTCGCAAGCTAGAACACCCTTGAAAATGCCAACAGTGAAAGATTTTGAGTTTAAATGAGATTTTTGTGAAATAAGCAACTAAACAAATAGACCTATAAGCACAAACTAAAAGCAAAAGCAAGCATATACTAACTCAGTTAATCACTAACAAGCTAGAAATATCAATTAACAACAAGTAACTCACAGGAAATTGGAATCTCAATCTCAATGCATACACACATTTCATAAACAAGAATAGCAGGGTAAGAAGCAACTAGAGGAGTGAAATAAGCAATCCTAATGAGAAATTAAGGCCAAACAGAAAGTGCATACAACAAGACAATGTGAGTAGCTATCCAAATTACCAAATTTCAAGTCCTGAGCTTAAATCACCAACAAGTAATGATCTGAAGAAAAATGGGTCAAACTGTGTGAACTGGGTGCAGGGCAATCAACAGAGCACAAGGGTCACTTTAAGGATGATTTTTAATGACCAAACCAGCTTCAAAGTTGGATTTTCTTTTTGATTCAGACAAACAAGCTAGCAAACAACACAAAACAACAAAGATTACCTATTTCCAATCTGTGTTGAAACCTACAAATCATTAAGCAATCTGTCCCATTTTCACAGCTAAAACATATTTGACTTTTTTTTTAAGATTAAAAGTTGACTAATGTTAGATTCTAAAGCTCTTGAATAGTTGAATAAGCTGAATTAAGTTAAAATGAGACCATTTCAAGTAGTCTTGACAACTTTTACACTGATTTGATGATTATGGGGTTCCAAAATACCAGCAGTCCAACTGTAATAAAATTATGGACTAATTTTGATTTTTTCTTCTTAAAGCTACCAATGTTAAGGTTGAAATGAACTAATTTATAGCCAAGAGTGATGTCTCAATGGTTTTCATCCAAAACTAACATTACTAACACAGTAGAACAACTTGATCCAAACACCCCTAAAGAAACTGATTAAGAAACTTGATAGAGCAAATGATCAAATTAAGCCATGAAACTGATATGTTAACTTATACTAAGCTACTATAAACACAATTAAACAAAAACAAGGAACACTTAACACTAATAACTAACAACTACAGTAAATGAGAAATTATACTAAAATTTGGAAATTGGAACAAAAGTATGAGACCTTGACCCTTGGCTGAACCAAAGGACCTTGAAGCTGCAACAAGCTCTAACTTGTCAAATGACAAGCTAGTAAAGTCCCTCTGGCCAATCCTTTTAGAGCACTTCCAATGCACTCCACTATCTCATGCTTAGGTACCCTGTTGTGCCTTCACTGATTTTATATATGCTCTTTTTTATTATGTTGTCTTAGGTATTTTAAAGCTAAGTGAGCTTGTATAAGTGTTTTAAGCTTTAAGCAAACTCAAACAAGATTTTATTAATAATACTTTAAACCTTCATGAAAACTGAAAATGATACATTACTGAAATTCAAGAACTAAAAACTTTCATTAACTTAAGAATAGCAAATTACACACTAAGGTTTTACTGGAAACTTAAATTGACAATAATTTCGACAATAACTAGATTAAGCTAAAATTCTCCCCTCTTCTGCTCCCACCATCTCTTTCTTCTTATAGGTGCCAATTAGGGTTTCATGGGGATCCCTTGACCTTTCCCAGCAACAATATAGACCTTTGGATTAGAAACATAAAATCTTGACCGTTTGATCCCTTTGGCGCCAAAAAGTCTTTTGGGTAGTTATAGGTAGCTTGGAGGGATTTGGGGGCATTAAATGCACTTTGGAGCTTAGCTGGGGTTGGAGGAACATAGAATGGGAGAGTGATGTGGAGGAATGGAGGTGGGTGTACTGGTGTAGCTTTTCACGTGGGTTGGGAGGGAAGAAGATGGTCAAAGGGTTTGACCCTGGGAAGGTTTATTAAACGTGGAGGAGGGAGTAATAAAAACGGGGTTTTTATTTTTATTATAAAAGTTTTTGGGCTTGGGGTAAATGGGCTTGGGGTAAATGGGTTGTGTTTGGACTTGGATTGGATTTGGGGTTAGATAATCACAAGGGTCCGTTTGGTTATTTATGAAGCAAGGACCAATTTTGCAATTTGTTCAAACTGTAGGGACTGAATTTGCACGAATTCCAAAGTAACCATGAGGACCAAACTTGCCAACTTCCAATAGAACAAGGACCAAAATTCCATTTTTGCACTTTAAAAATACCCAAGGACCATTTCTGTAATTTTCCCAAAGTTCAGGGACCAAAACTGCCAATTTTCCAAATTTGCATTCAAAGACCTATTTTGACAACTTAAAACATTTCAAAAACCTTGAATGATAAAACCCACATTTTTAAACTCCAGGGACTATTTTTGCCAATCTTAGAAAGTTGGGGGACTGAAACTGCCAATTCTGCAAACTTTGCTCGTTTTTCATTTGTTTTTAAACATTTTGCATTTGAGACACATAAAACACGATCCTTGGATATTTCCATCATTTTGATGTGATTTTGCGTGTTTTCAGATGTTTTGCGTTTCAGAATTGACCAAAAATGATGAGGGTTTGAGCACTCATCAGTGAACACCTTGTCAGGAAGGACTATAGCAGGCAAAAAGTTAGGTGGTTTAGGAACACCCTCAAGCTGTTTGTTCAAAAACAATTGAACAAATCTGGGATACATTAAAAATGGTGAACCATTCTTGATATTGTTGTGCATACCATCAAGAATCATAAATGAGAAATTGAAAGGTTGATTGGTAGCTAATCCCACTAATGCAGAGGCTATGGTTTGACTAAACTCATTCCAAGCAGTACTTTTGGAACTTAGGCAATGGAGTAAAACATGAATGAGATACTTCCAATGTGGACTGAATAAGGGTTTCTGAAAAGTAAGCTTAGTAAGAGAACCATCATACCCTATGTCTCTGAGTGTATCCCACAGTACTTGTTTATCAAACCTAACAGTACCTTCTTCATCATGAAACACAAGATCTTCTCGAATGGTAGCCTCAGTAATCCTAATATTCTTCCCAGCAACTTTAGCCTTAATGAAAGAGACATCAGGTTTGTGGAAAACTAGAAGGGGGGTTGAATAGTTTTACGTCCGTTTTAAAATTTATAAAAACAAGTTTGTTTTAAAACTTCGATTCTAGTTTATGTGAATTCAATACTTGCACTATATGAACAATTATTAAGTTACTAACTAGCTAAGCAAATATAACACAAGTATATAAGTAAGGAAAAGATAGAGTTAGAAAGATCAAACCACAACACGAGGATTTATAGTGGTTCGGCTACAAGGTCACCTTTCTTGTTCCTACTCCACTCCCCGAGTCACCTACTCGAGAGTTTTCTTCACTATGTCAACAAACTCCCTTGTGGCGGAGAAACCTTACACGACTTTCGCTTACACCAATTTAATGACACAAAGCTAGATGTCGGGTTCTAATCCTAGCTAGAACCAATCTCACAACCCTTCACAACTTCTACACTACTTGTACACACCACAACTTCTTCACTACTTCACACCACTTCACTACTACACTACTTCTCCTTCTCTACACAACTTCTACTTCACCTAAAACTACTTATTACAAGCACAACACAACTTCACAAATGATTTACACAATTCCAAAGAGGTGTTGGCTGATATCTCCCAACCTTTGGTTGTGGAGGTTAATGATCAGGTTAAACCTACTGGATGGAAAGATGTTAAAGGCAATGGGTTTAAATCATTTGCTAATGTTGTAAGTTCCGCTCACCCATCTTCTAAACTGAATTTTAGACCCCTATTTAACGAAGATAAAGTGGAGGATTCGGATTTCGTGCTACCAATGGCTGCTCTAAAAGCAGTTAAACATAGGTTTGAGAATACTCTGGTGGGATTTTTTGTGGGAAAGAGTGTTGCGTTTCCCCTAGTTAAGAACTATGTTTCGAATACATGGAGCAAGTTTGGTTTTCAAAAGGTGATGCGAGATGATGAGGGTGTTTTTTCATTAAATTTGACTCGTTAAAGGGTGTGGAACAGGTTCTACAACAGGGCCCATGGATGATTAGAAACACGCCTATCATTTTGAATAAATGGACCCCTAACTTGTCGTTGTCTAAAGATGAAGTGAAAAAAGTTCCCGTTTGGGTAAAATTGCATAGGGTTCCAGTTGTGGCTTATTCAGATGATGGTCTTAGCTTAATTGCTTCTCAAATTGGTACACCTATTATGTTAGACGCCTTCACAAGTACCATGTGTGTTGACACACGGGGGCGCATTAGTTTGCTCGTGCTTTAAAAGAAGTGAATGCGGATATAGAACTTAAGAAGAATGTTATTATCGCTGTCCCTTTGAAGGATGGTACGGGACATACTAAGGAGCTTATTAGGGTAGAATACGAGTGGAAGCCCCCTACTTGTATTGATTGCCATGTTTTCGGACACTCTACTGAGAAGTGCCCTAAGCGTCCCGTTGAACCTGTTGCTGTTGCAGATACAATGGACGTCCAAGATGATGGTTTTACTACTGATACTAACAACAAGAATAAGGGCAAAAGGCAGGATAATAGGAATGGGAGACATATTGAGGGCTTGAAATTCCTTAAACCGAAAACGTCATATGTGTGTCAGCCAAAAACTGCTAAAGTAGATGACAAGAAATCTAGGAATGATCTTAAACTTAAGAATCCGTTTGACATCCTGAGGAAACAAGATGATTTGCCTCGAGATTCTGAGGTGCGAATCTAGTAGTGGTACAAGGAACACTAGCATGGCTGAAGACCAGAATCTTCATACATTGGATTCGGATAGTGAGGTTGAAGAAATGTCTGTGGAAACTATGCCAAAAACTGCTGAACCAAAGGGAGCAAGCACTCCCTCTAATGATGTGCCCAATGTTTAGTGTAGCTTCATGGAACATTCGGGGTTTGAACCGTGCCCCCAAACAATCAGAGGTTCGTCAAGTGTTGTATGAAAACCAACTCAGTGTTTGTGCGATTTTAGAGTCTCATGTGGATCTTTCCACTCTCTCTAAGGTGTGTTCTAAGGTTTTTCTTTTTTGGGATTGGACGTCCAATGTTGATTTCAGTCCTACGGGTTGTCGCATCATTGTGGGATGGAATGTAGACATGGTTGATCTGATGGTTTTGTCTCAATCGAATCAAGCATTACATGTGAAAGTAGTGCACAAGGCTACGACTAAAACTTTCTTTTGCTCATTTATTTATGCTGGTAATAATCAGTATGTCCGTCATCAATTATGGACAGAATTGGGTTTACATAAACTGGTGGTTCGTGATGCTTCATGGATCCTCATGGGTGACTTTAACGTTGCTTTGAATATGGAGGACACTTATTCTGGTTCATCTACTATGAATTTGGCTATGTGTGAGTTCAAGGACTGTGTTTCAAAAATTGAGGTTTTGGATATTAATTCTATCGGATTACACTACACTTGGAACCAGAAGCCGAGGGGGGTGATGGTATTCTAAAAAAGTTAGACCGGATTATGGGTAACTTGGCTTTCATTGATGATTTTCCTAGTGCATATGCTGTATTCCAGCCATATAGAATATCCGACCATTCCCTGGCTGTTTTAACAATCCCGAGTCTTGTTTCTTCCAAACCTAAGCCATTTAAGTTTTATAATTTTCTTAGTCATAAGAACAAGTTTCAGGATTTGGTTTCTACTCATTGGAATGTGCAGGTTGAAGGGCACACTATGTTCAAGGTGGTGTCCAAAATGCGTGCTTTGAAGAAACCGTTCAGGAAGCTCCTTCATGATCATGGAAATCTCCATGATAAGGTTATTAAACTCCGGCATGAGCTTGATGCTGTGCAGAAAGCTTTGGACTTTAATCCGGCTGATCTTAACCTTAGAGATGAGGAAGCAGTTTACAATATGGCTTTTACCGAGGCAAAGCTTGACGAGGAACGATTCTTGAAACAAAAAGCAAAAGTCGATTGATTAGAGGCGGGGGATTCCAACTCAGCTTATTTTCACAAGACTATTAAAAGCCGTAACCAAAGAAGTTGTATTGGTGTTATTTTGGACGAGAATAATGTTGAAGTTACAGGTCCGAATGTTCATGATGTGTTTGTAACGCACTACAAATCATTTTTAGGGAATGAGCTGCTGTGCGACGAGCTTAATATGGAGGGTTTATTCATGAAAAAGGTGTCGTATGCTACTGGTAATAACATGGTTCGGGATGTTTCAAATGACGAGATTAAGGCAGCTATGTTTGATATTGGAGAGGATAAAGCCCCGGGCCCGGATGGTTTTACATCCGCATTTTTCAAAAAGGGGTGGGATATTGTTGGCCATGAGGTTTGTGGTGCGGTCCGTGATTTTTTCGCCAATGGTAAGCTCTTAAAGGAAATTAACCATACTTTCCTTTCCCTCATCCCTAAGGTTCCTACTCTTCTTCGGGTTACTGATTATCGGCCCATTTCGTGTTGCAATGTCATTTATAAATGTATTAGTAAAATTATCACTAATCGAATAATTGATGGCATCAAAGAGGTTATTAGTGAGAATCAATCGGCTTTTGTTCCGGGTAGGCGGATTTCTGATAATATCCTTATTACGCAAGAACTCATGCATAACTACTATAGAAATCGTGGTCCTCCTAGATGCGCGTTTAAGGTGGATATTCAGAAAGTTTATGACACGGTTGATTGGACGTTTTTAGATTCTATTCTTAGAGGTTTTGGATTTCATCCTATCATGGTCAAATGGATTATGGCATGTGTTACATCTACTTATTTTTCTATTAGCTTGAATGGTGATATCCATGGCTTCTTTAAAGGGAAGAGAGGATTGAGACAAGGCGACCCACTTTCACCTTATTTATTCACGTTGGTTATGGAAACTCTTACGCTTATTCTTAAAAGAAGAGTTCGTCTTTCTGATTCCTTTCGTTTTCATAAGCATTGTAAGGAATTGCAGATTGTTAATGTCTATTTTGCAGACGACCTTTTTATTTTTCCTAGAGGAGATGTGGAGTCTGCTCGTGTTATTATGGATTCTTTGGATGAATTCAAGACGACTTCGGGCTTAGTTCTGAGTATCCCAAAGAGCACCGCGTTTTTCTGTAATGTTCGGAACCATGTTAAGATTGCTATTCTTAACATTATGCCATTTGTTGAGGGTCAGCTCCCGGTTAAATATCTTGGTGTTCCGCTTATCTCGTCTAGGCTTTTAAATAAGGATTGTAAAATCCTTGTTGAGAAAGCTCGAAACAGGATTGGGGATTGGAAAAACAAATCCCTATCATTGCTGGGCGGCTTCAGCTTTGTAAGTCTGTCATATCTTCGATGCAGGTCTATTGGGCGTCTGTTCTTATGATCCCGAAAGGTATTATTCTTGATATTCAGCAACTTATCCGTGGGTTCCTTTGGTGTAACGGTGATTTTAAGCGCAGGAAAGCTAAGGTTGCATGGGACGATATTTGCCTTCCAAAGAAGGAGGGAGAGCTAGGTATTCGTAGTCTTGAAGTTTTTAATATTGCTCGTATGACTACTCATATATGGAATATTATTTCTAATAAAGTCGTTATGGGTTCGTTGGATTCATATGTACAAGCTAAAAGGTCGTACTTTCTGGGACGTGCCTATGAAGGCAGGTATGAGCTGGGGGTGGTTGAAACTTCTTCAACTCCGTGATATTGTTAGACCTTTTTTCTGGACCAAGATTGGTAATGGTATGAATACTTCGGTTTGGTATGACTCATGGTGTTCTCAATCCCCACTTATTAGATATCTAACTCCTAGAGATATCACTAGAGAAGGTTTTTCTATTCATTCTTGTGTGGCTGATCTAGTGGTAAACAATGCGTGGATATGGCCTCAAGCGGGGCTCCTCAAGGCTCCGGAGTTAGGGATCATCCAGGTGCCTTGTCTTGAGGAGTCACGTCCTGATTTACCTGTATGGCGAGCTTCTAATGGTAAGCTTTTGGCTTTTTCTGTTTCTAGTGCATGGGAGGAGTTAAGGCCGCGGGGTATGGAGGTTTCATGGTATCGTGTTGCTTGGTTCACTCACTGTATTCCTAGACACTCGTTCCACTTATGGTTGGTTTTGCGTCATAGTCTTAAAACGCAAGATATGTTGAGGCAATAGGACGTCGGGTTAGATACCGACTTAAACATGCTTCCATGTGT
The DNA here is from genome assembly GCA_014162995.1 of Artemisia annua. Lineage (NCBI taxonomy): Eukaryota > Viridiplantae > Streptophyta > Magnoliopsida > Asterales > Asteraceae > Artemisia > Artemisia annua. The sequence goes on from LBNU01017321.1 coordinate 29,207, forward strand.
CTTTTGTGATTTACAACCGGACTCTCATGAGCACCTATTCTTTGAATGCTCGTTTTCTTCGCGTATTTGGTGTGCGGTTCGTATGTTAGCTGGTATGGATTTGGTTCCCCCAAATCTTCATGATATCCTCTCTTTCCTGCAGCCTATGGCGCATAGGCGCACGGCAAACACACGGCAAAGAGTGTTATTGGTCGCTTGATATTGGCTGCCTCTTCCTACTTTATATGGATGGAACGTAATAATCGTCTGTTCAAGAAAGTGAGAAGATCTTCGGATGAGCTGCGTGACATCATTATGGTGACGGTTAGACTTAAGCTTTTAACCTACAGGTTCAAGAATACCGCCATGGTGAATCATTTGTTATCTCAATGGAAGATGTCTAAGAACTTTAGGCTTTATGGTTGCTAAGAGTTGTGTGGATGTGTCTTATAGTTAGGCAGGTTTGATTGTGGCATGTCACATTCGTTTAGTGGAAGTTCAAGCTTTTGCTTGAGGTTAATGTGGTACCTCAGCCACATTCCATTGTACTTATTTCTTCTGTGATTAATACAATTTACCAGGGTAACCCTTTACCCAAAAAGAATTTGTTTTTGAACCTTTAAATCTTGGAAAAATTCTCATTTCTCAACAGTTGAATGGCGTTTCTAAACATATATAGGTTTGATTGTAATATCTTGCATCATTCTTTTCGGAGGTGAAGAGCTTCACTTAGGTTCTCATGAGTACGTTTTATAGCTGAAACAAGAAAGATGAAAGTACTTCAATTTTGGTTGCTTACTTTGAAAACGAGCTTCACTTTTTGATACTATCGGTTTATAACTAAGTACGAGTACCAATTCAGTTTCAATTAGCCTAAAATAGGATCTATATGCGAAGAAACAGAACAGAAACATGATACATCAACAAAAAGTAAATAAAGTGCAAGAGTAGAAAAAGTAGCTTCTGTGTTTATAGAACACAAACAAGACAACAATTTATTCCAAAATTAAATCATTTACAAGACATGTGCTTCAAGAATCAAATCAATAAATAATAAATCATGAGTTCAATTTGACTGGCTGCTCGCCAGTATCAAAATCAAAACCACAAGACCGAGTGCATGCTGATCTATTTACCGAAAAGAAAGTAGAATAGTCTAAATTTCTAACACACAACTTTTAACAAAAAAACACCACCAGGAAAGCCATTTCCTACCATGAATTCATTTTATCAGTATATTCAAACTCGTGTTGAGCCACTCATATATGCAGGATCTCCTTCATAGATGTACGTGACCAGGTTCTATGAAACATTGTCTATAATGGATACAGTCTGTGCTTTTCATGTTGAAACCAGCTAAAATCCTTTTGCAACTGATCCATACATAAAAAGCTTATCTTAGCCAATGCGAGAAATGAATTACAAACTCAATAAAAAAAGTCAGTTTCATAATACAAATGAAGAAAATGATAGTTATGGAGAGTTCTAACCTTTGGAAGTCGAAGGAACAACAACAACATGCATGACTGTGTTGTTAGGGGGCAATGCTAACCACAATGGAAAAAGCTTTCCATTCAAGGGGTTCCTCGAGCAAATGATTATGTCTTCTAGCTCAGTTAGGTCTTCCAAGTCCTGAGTCAAATCCTCCAGATTACGACCATTGGATACGAATGACATTTCTTCATAAGCATCATCATCAACATTCCTATCATCATCCATCACAGTGTAGTATACCATCCTTCCTTCCTTCTTTACAGATGCACGCCTCAATGTCTCCTTCACCTGTATTTTCACAAAATAGGATAAGCTCTATTCTTTTTTTTTTGGACGGCAATTGTGGCTACATGGCCCCTAGCCCAGAAAGGCGTAGCGAGCCTACACAACCAGGTTGGGTCCAGCCCAGAAGGCAATGGCACCCTTCCCTTTACGCACGCGGGAGGAAACCCCTATCGCTCTAGACAAGACTCGAACTTGAGACCTTGCCTAGGAGGGTAAAACCTCCATAACACTAGACCAGAGGCCTATTGGTAGGATAAGCTCTATTATTAGGGATACTAGGCGTCAAATTTTGAACGACAAACTCACACCGTCACACACTCCCTACCTACACATTTGTCACATATGGACTTGAACCCTCATCCACTTGGTTAGGCGGCACCTTAACAACATCTATTGGATACCACTTGGCTGGTTAGTAACATACTTTCAATCATACAAACCCGTTGCTTGAGTGGATAATAAGCATCACTACAAGCAAATATCTAACTTACTTTGATCTTTTTTTGTTATTGTGTGCAAGATAAAAACTATTTTTTTCATTTATCTAACATACTTTCGATCTTTTATGGTTTTACCATTTTTACTAAAAAAAATGAGAGGCGGAATACATATGCCTACTAAAAGACGCTTTCCAATTAGTTTTCTGTGAAAACACTTTCCGCCTCCCTCAAATTTTAAGTTCTTTAACATAAGTCATATCTAAACACTTGAAAGATTTTTTTTTAGTTTTAACAAAATGCAATAAGCTAATAAGATTCTTATTTAGGGTTACCCAAACACCCCTTTCGTTGAGCCCGCTAACAAATGATAAATTTGCAATTTTATGTAATTTGGTACCTCTAAAATAGAACCTTAGTTATTAACTCAGCTTAACATTACAATTATAATGTTTATGTGACAGCTCCCTCATTCAAAAGCTAGTGTCACGGCATCATGTTATTTGCTTCATAAAGGTTACTTGTGCATACACGGCTTAAGAAATTGAAAGTATGTTACATACACCACAAGCGCAATAACAAAAAAACAAAAGCAAGTTAAATTTGCTCGAACCTGGGTCGGACCCGCTTTAGGTGTCGTAAGACGAAAAGAAGAAGCATCAAGATCCGCGTCCACAATTTCCGGCGGTGGTTCCTCTATTTTAGCCTCAACAATTTCAACATCCCACAATATCCAGTCATGATGCCTAGACGGATTGCCATGTGTAATCGAACTCCTAAAGGGAGGTAACTCGCCATTGGCACGTAAATAATTCCCATAACGTGTCTTAAGACGCACTTGAAAGTACCCGTCACGTATTGGTTCCCATTCGACCGATGAGTCTAGTTTTCTAGGCAAACTTTGGACAACTTTTTGGCCAGTGACACCCAATATTTTTGACTCTTCAGAGGCGGTTAGATAGTTGCCATGCACGGACTTTAAACGGATGACATTGTCGAATCCATTAACAAATTCAACTGTCCAGTTGGCCTTGTTAGTTGAACTGTTACGATCTTGTGACACATTTTCACCGTCGCTATCAGCTAATAGATACTTGTCGTGGTAGCTTTTTAGACGGATGGTTTTTGCTTTGCGGAAACATTCCATTACACTACTCTGAAATAGCAACATGATATATACATTAGATTACTAAAAACTATCTTAGATATAGCATAAATCAGTACAAAGTTCGTAAAAAATAGTTCTATAGATGGTTTTGAAATGACACATCCTTGTGTGCACATATTTGTTACTCCTATGTGTAATGTGTTATGTGTATGTAAAACATATATGTTCAAAAAAAAAATGTGTTATGTCTAAGTAAAACACAATTTTGAAAACAAATAGACTAGACAATATTTCGTACCAATTTTTTTTCTTTATCTTTGAATGAGCGAGAGACCCTTGATGGAGAACCAACGTCTTGTTGAAATGAGCTCATTCTCGGAGACCCCGTTTCTTGTGATCCCGCGTAATTATCAGCGGTAGAAGAAACAGTAGATAACGAACTCATCCCAGACTCGGTGTCAGACAAGGAGATATCAACCACATCAACTCCCCACAACACCCAATTTTGTGTGGCAGTTCGATGAGGTAAATCATGTGTTATCGAATTATTCCAAGGTGGAGTTCCCCCATTTGCTCTCAAGAATTTCCCATCACACGACCTAAGCATAACATGAAACGCGCCATCCTTTACAGGCTCCCATTCTGTGGTATGATCCGGTTTCAACTGAGCTGAATATTGTACCACCTTTTTACCCGTCAAACCAAGTAGAAACGACTCATTTGTAGCACTAAGGTATAAGCCATGACAGCTTTTTAGCCTTATAACATTTGGATTGTTCTCCAAGTACTCGACAGTCCAACGAGCCCTCGCAGATGTCCCATTACGGCTCTGCCTAACCGTTTCTTCAACATCATCAGCCACTAGGTACTTGTTATGAAAACTCTGTAGTCTAACCTTTTTCGCTTTATCAAAAAGGTCCATACCACTCTACATCATCAAGAATCAATCAAAAATAGAAGCAAAATTAATTATTTAACCTCATTGGTGATAAAAATAGGATTGTATTATTCATCAAAATAGTTCTATCACAAATGCTCTTTTAACATGTTAGTTTTGTTTTGCACCAAAAACAAAACTTTGTGTTTAATTAAAATAGCAATCGGCTACGCAGAAGACCAACATCACAACATGTGCTAATAAAACTGCAAAGAGCTTATCCCGCAATATAAAAAATTTGCATACTAAATGGCTACTTTTCTTATAAACAAAAGTTTTTTAAAAACATTTGTTATCATCTTGTATGCAAGTATGTAACAGTGCTTTCTTGATGAACTTTTCGTAAAATACGATTTTATTACCTGTCTTCCGCTAGCGAGTGGAGACCCTCTCGACCTTGACGATAGATCACTAGCAAACGACTCTTGTGACTCAAGCACAACAACAACATCCACACCCCATAACACCCAATCCCTAGTCGCAGAACGTTGAGGCAAGTCATACGTGACCGAGTTTCTCCATGGGGGCGGGCCCCAGTTCGCCCTCAAGAACTTTCCATCTTTCGACTTCAGCTTCACTAGCCCGTTTTCTTTTATAGGCTCCCATTCCATGGAACTATCTCTTTTATTCGCTGGAATATCTTGCACGACTTTTTTCCCTGTCATGCCCGTAAGAAAAGGGTCGCTCGAGGGAGTCAAGTACTTCCCCGAGGAGCGGCTTTTCAAACGGATGACATTGTTTTTTCCCTCGATCATCTCGACAGTCCATCTAGCTCTAACGGAGGCGCCATTTCTACTTTGTCGCACGGTCTTTTCGTCATCGTCCGCGACTAAAAACTTGTCAAGGTGGCTACGAAGTCGGATAACTTTAGCTTTGCTAAAAAATTCCATAAAGTTTTGTTGCACCTTTTAATTTGTTATGGAACTTTTTATGAATGTAAAAGAAGTATTTTGGTTTGTTCCTTATAGATTGTAGCTTGTTGTTTTGTTGTTTTTGTGTTGTACTAGTCGTTGACGAGATGACGACTTTTAGGTGAGTTGACCGCGGAAAATTTTACGTGGGAAATATTGAAAATGTGCAACTTGTAAATGCTTAAGGTGGTGCATGATGTTCAACCTACTCGGTTTTGATTTTGTTGACAGATTCAACATATGTATACTACGAATAAAAGCAAAACGGTTAATGTCGAAAAACAGATAAAAGCAAAGCAAAACGGTTAATGTCGAAAAACAGATAAAAGCAAAACGGTTAATGTCGAAAAATGAAAAATTCAGTGAAATTTTGAAAAATTTATATCAGGTAAAAAAACTAAAAACATCACAACAAAAGAAAACTTTATATTAATGGAATGTTTTGAATCTCTATTATGGCAACACTTCAAAAAGAAGCTATTAGTACACATCGAAATCCGGGTTGACCCGAGACGCTTCAAATTCGGCGGGCTGACCCGGTTTAATTTGACCATTTTTTTCGACCCAACCCGTCGGGTTAACTCGGTTTACATCACAACAAAAGAAAACTTTATATTAACGGAATGTTTTGAATATCTATTATGGCAACACTTCAAATGGAAACTATTAATACACATCAAATACTGTATTGACCCGGGACGCTTCAAACCCGGCGGGCTGACCCGGTTTAGTTTGACCCTTTTTTTGACTCAACCTGTCAGGTTGACCCGGTTTATATTGACCTTTTTTTCAACCGAAACGGTTCAACCAGTTGAACCACCCGGGTCGAACTGAGTTTCAAAACATTATGTTTAATCCTCAAATTCTCAAACTTTTATTATCTTTCGTTTATAACGCATAAACTATTTTTTATTACTAAAACTATCTGCCGCTATAACATTTCATTGTTATGCATGGGTACTCGCCTGGTTTAATGAAATTGTCATGGACACTGGGTGTTAACAAATTGTTGTTGATATATTCGGTCTTAAATGCTTTTTTTTTTTTTTTTTTCCTAATATAAAACTAAACATTACTCACTCCTTCTCAAAATTATTGTCAGGAAACAAGAATCACATAATTTAATAAAAATGAAGCCAGTTTAATTTTCAACTACTAAAAGAGAATATTCTCTTATTATATTCTCAAATTTTTACTTAAAAAAGAAAAGTGGACAATTATTTTGTGACATCTCGAAAAGGAAATATGGACTATAATTTTGAGACGAAGGGAGTATTTTCTATGAAAATGTGTAATGTCTTCGTTTTAGAAAAGTTAATGAAGTACAACGGTTAATATTTTTTTGAGTAACTATATTGGAATATGTAAATTAATAGTAATCAAGTTTAATGAGTTTTTTTTAATTAAATCACCGAATTTTTTTTTGAACGGCGGTATAATATTAGAAGCTAGCAAAAGCTAGCAGAAATGAAGATTACAAAGAAGTATGAGTTACAATAGGATTTCGTAACCAATCTAACCATCTAAATATATACTTAGGATTTCTAGATAAAATCCACAAGAAAGATTGATGAACAATAGAATCCCAAATATCCGCCTTCCTTGGTTTAGACATCGAGAAAATCCAAGCAATGCGAAATTTCCAAATGGACCATAACATAGTAGACACGATCCCTTCAAGAATAGTCCTAGCATACTTCGACCCGTGAGAAGCATCTAACCAAGAAAACCAACCAGCTATGTTTGAGACCTCCGGAATATCTAGCAAACACCATGAAGCCAAAAGACCCCATAGATCTTTAGCCATCCCACACGAGAAAAAGATATGATCAACGGTCTCCACATGATCATTGCAAACGGGACATAAAAGAGAAGCAACATCAACGCCATCATTTAAGTTTCAAAATTGTTTTATTTTTGTGAAAATGTACAATATAACTCTTGATAAACTATCTTTATATGCATTATCATGTTTTACATTATTAATAAACACTCATCTTTAAATGTAACTATTTTGAACAAAGTTTCACAAGTGGTTATTCGTATCGCTCTAACATAAAAATTTCACAACAAAGTAATACTATTAAAACTTTAGATGATTTTTATAATCAAAATAAAGTTACAGTTACTATATTAAAACAAAACTTAAATTTAGTTACTATTTGATGATTTGATAATTTTCACCTTAAAGTTTTAATAGATTAATGGCATGTAATAGTCGTGTCCTCTTGACCTCTTGTACACGTTATAAATCTATGCAAGTATGCAACGTGATACTAGTAATTTATAGTATCTTGTTCACACAAATACTTATTTCGCTTTAGACTTGTCGACTAATAATACACAGGGTGTAGAATGAATAAACATATTTTTTTTTTACTTTTTTTTTAACGGCAACTATTGATTTATTAATATATGTAGATCAAATTTATCTCATATGTCCTGAGCTAGAATTAAATTTATCCTCACACAAACAAGAGGTACAATTAATATACAAACATTGGAGTATATATGAGTGCGTTTAGTTAGAGAAAAATTTCTCTTGTTTTCTATCTTCAATTTTGTAAAAATTTGGAAGGGAAATTTATTTCTTCAAAACATTTGAAAATATAGAAAACGCGTTTAGTTAATGTTTGTATTTTCCATTTTGAAGAAGGGGAAGGGGGTCGTGGTTACAAAGGAAAACAAGGAAAACAACTAAAACTTGTTTTGTAGTTTTTCTTGTTAAGTTAGGAAATAGGGGATTTTGTGTTTGCAAAACATTTTGTTGGAAAATGTTGATTTGAACGTGATTTCTGTTTTCCTTGTTTTCCACAAACATTTTATGAAAAAAAGGGTGTTTTCTCCCAACTAAACGCACCCTATATATTTTTCATCATTTACAAGTGTGTTGCATAAATGTGAATAAGAAATCTACATAAAATCAGGACCCTATTTGCAAACTTTTTGGGTGCATTTTTTTTTATGGGTTTTTAAAAGAGTAAATTACACCGTTCGTCCTTGTGGTTTGCGTTGATTGGCGTCGTTAGTCCCTTGACCAAAAAAACTGCACCGTTCGTCCTTAACGGGCAAACGTTTGGTGTCGTTAGTCCCTCCCTCACTAACGATTGTTAAGTATTGTTACACCTGAAGTCCCATGAGGGTACACTAGTCATTTCGCAAACCAAAAGGACGAACGGTGCAATTTTTTTTAATACGTTCGTAAGTTACGTTTTTTAATATGTTTTCGTCTATCTTTTTTACGTTTTTGTTCGGTTTTTTTCGTTTTCATCTCTTTTTTTACGTTTTCCTCCGTTTTTTACGTTTTCATCCGTTTTTTTCGTTTTCGTCTGTTTTTTACGTTTTCGTCTGTTTTTTTTGGTTTTCGTCTGTTTTTTACGTTTACGTCCGTTTTTTTACGTTTTTGTCCGTTGTTCTAANAAGTCGTATCCTGGGAGGAGCGCTTGACACATGAGCCCCATAAAGAACCTTCCCAATATAATACTTGCTCAGACAGGCACAAGAATGTGGTCAACAAAGTTTCAAAAAAGCCGCACCAGTGTTCCAGATGTATCATCATGACCAGGTAACTGATAGATAAGCTATAACCCATGTAATTCAGACACATTACAACATGAACACTTATAACAATTAATTTTTTATTGAATATTTGATGATGTAAGAGTGTAATGGGACTTCATTTGATTAAAGCGAAAAAGGTTAGACTTACAAAGTTTTCATAACAAGTACTTAGAGTAGCTGATGATGAAGAAACGGTTAGAAAGACCAGAGCCGTAATGGGTCATCTGCGAGGGCTTCTTGGACAATGTCGAAAGATAACTTGGAGAATAATCCAAATGCTATAAAAAAGGCTAAAAAGCTGTCAACTATATTATTCGTTTGGACAACCCGGACGGGCTTTGGCCACTTTTTCAACAGGCCATAGTCGACAGCCCAACATTATTGGCACCGGGCCTTTTTCCTCTTTATTTCTCCATGCCTACAAACGATCGATCCCAAAAGCACCCGCACAAAAAACATAAATAAAAAACGGACCACAGAAGACCGCGTTCATCACATATACACATAAAAGAAAGCAGCAACGCAAACCAGAACATATAATGAGGCAACCTATACCATGAAATACCATGATTCGCAAAAAGAGCATCACTTTTATATACAAAAACGGAAAGAAAAAACATAGATAAACATGAAAGAAAGACAGACAACAACAACAATGAATGAAAAGAAACCTACCTTGGATGAATCGAATACTAAGCAGTAGGAAAATTGATCAGAAAATTGGATGAAAAAGATGGAGGTCAAGCGTGGTCGTTATCCTAGACGATCAATTATAATAATGTAACGACCGAATACAACACACATGGAAAAACGGAACTAAAAGGGCAGAAATCAGAGAGCCAAAGAGCAGGCGCCCAAAGAAACTAATATTTGTATATGACCTCACGGCAAAAATAATATATCCATAGTAGGTAATTATACTGCTGCGCTCTTGAGTTTTAAACTAAAAGAAAAGAAAGTGAAATAGAAGAAAAGAAAAGATTAAAAAGTTAATAAAAATATTTATGTTCTTGAGTTGAAGGAAAAGAAAGAAAAAATAATAAGTTTTTGTGTTTTTGAATTATGAAGAAAGGAGAAAAGTTGATCAATTTATAATTATACTCATATTTGAAAGGTTTAAAGTTAAAAATAAAGTTTAATTCAAATATTCTTTAAGAAAAGTTTAATTCAAATTTTCCTTTTATTTCCCTCCCTATTTTTTTTTAATAAAAAAAAAAAAGAAAGAAAAAAAATTAAAAAAAAAAAAAGAACAGAAAAACACCAGTTTATTTAAGTTTTCTTTGTTTCTTTTTATGATTCTGTGTATACAAAGCAAACCAAACCACAATTTATTCCAAAATTAAATCACTTACACGACATGTGCTTCAAGAATCAAATCAATAAATAATAAATCATGAGTTCAATTCGACTGGCTGCTCGCCAGTATCAAAATTCAAAATCATAACCACAACACCGAATGCACGCTGATCTATTTACCGAAAAGAAAGTAGAATAGTCTAAATTTCTAACACACAACTTTTAACAAAAAAAAGACCACCAAGAAAGCCATTTCCTACCATGAATTCATTTTATCAGTATATTCAAACTCATGTTGAGCCACTGAAATATATGCAGGATCTCTTTCATAGATGTACGCGACCAGGTTCTATGAAACATTGTCTAATGGGTACAGTCTGCGCTTTTCATGTTGAAACCAGCTAAAATCCTCTTGCAACTGATCCATACATAAACAGCTTATCTTAGCCAATGCGAGAAATGAATTCACAAACTCAATAAAAAAAAGTCGGTTTCAGAATACAAATGAAGAAAATGATAGTTACGGAGAGTTCTAACCTTTGGAAGTCGAAGGAACTACAACAACGTGCATGACTGTGTTGTTAGGGGGCAATGCTAACCGCAATGGGAAAAGGTTTCCATTCAATGGGTTCCTCGAACAAATGATTATGTCTTCTAGCCCAGTTAGGTCTTCCAAGTCCTGTGTCAAATCCTCCAAATTACGCCCGTTGAATGCGAATGACATTTCTTCATAAGCATCATCATCAACATTCCTATCATCATCCATCACTGTGTAGTAAACCATCCTTCCTTCCTTCTTTACAGATGGACGCCCCAATGGCTCACTCACCTGCATTTTCACAAAACATGATCTGCACTATTATATGAGGGAAACTAGGAGTCATTTTTTGAATGACAAACTCACACCGTCACACACTCCCTACCTACACACTTGTCACAAATGGACTTGAACCCTCGTCCACTTGGTTGGGGGACACCTTAACAACACCTTTTGGATATCACTTGGCTGGTTAGCAACATGCTTTCTATCATACAAGCCCGTTGCTCGAGTGGATGATAGGCGTCATTACAAGAAAATATCTAACTTACTTTGATCTTTTTTTGTTATTGCGTGCAAGAAAAAAACTATTTTTTGCATTTTTCTAACATACTTTCGATCTTTTACAATTTTTACTAAGAAAAAGAGAGGCAGAATACATATGGCTATGATAAAAGACATTTTCCAATCAGTTTTCTGAGAAAACACTTTCCGCCTCTCTCAAATTTTAAGAAGTTCTTTAACATAAGTCATATCTAAACACTTGAAAGACTTTTTTTTGGTTTTAACAAAATGCAATAAGCTAATAAGATTCTTATTTAGAATTACCCAAACACCCCTTTCGTTGAGCCAGCTAACAAATGATAAATTAGCAATTTTATGTAATTTGGTGCCTCTAAAATATAGCTTTAGTTATTAACTCAGCTTAACGTTACAATTATAATGTTTATATGACCACTCCCTCATTAAGAAGCTAGTGTCACAGCATCATGTTATTTGCTTTATAAAGGTTACTTGTGCATACAAGGCTTAAGAAATTGAAAGTATGTTACATACACCACAACCACAATAACAAAAAAACAAAAGCAAGTTAAATTTGCTCGAACCTGGGCCGGACCCGCTTTAGGTGTCGTAAGACGAAAAGAAGAAGCATCAAGATCCGCGTCCACAATTTCCGGCTGTGGTGACGGTGGTGGTTCCTCTATTTTAGCCTCAACAATTTCAACATCCCACAATATCCAGTCATGATGCCTAGACGGAATGCCATGTGTAATCGAACTCCTAAAGGGAGGTAACTCGCCATTGGCACGTAAATAATTCCCATAACGTGTCTTAAGACGCACTTGAAACCCGTCACGTATTGGTTCCCATTCGGTCGATGAGTCCAGTTTTCTAGGCAAACTTTGGACAACTTTTCGGCCAGTGACACCCAATATTTTTGACTCTTCAGAGGCGGTTAGATATTTGCCATTCACGGACTTTAAACGGATGACATTGTCGAATCCATTGACATATTCAACTGTCCAGTTGGCTTTGTTAGTTGAACTGTTACGATCTTGTGACACATTTTCACAATCGCTATCAGCTAATAGATACTTGTCGTGGTAGCTTTTTAGACGGATGGTTTTTGCTTTGCGGAACAATTCCATTCCACTACTCTGAAATAACAAACATGATATATATACATAATTAGATTAGTAAAAACTATCTTAGATATAGCATAAATCAGTACAATTTTCGTACAAAATAGTTCTATTGATGGTTTTTATATGACGCATCCTTGTGTGTGCACGTATTTGTTACTCCTATATGTTACGTGTATGTAAAACAATTATGTTCCAAAAAAAATGTGTTATGTGTATGTAAAAAACAATAGACTAGACAACATTTCGTACCAATTTTTTTTCTTTATCTTTGAACGAGCGAGTGACCCTTGATTGAGAACCAACGTCTTGTTGAAATGAGCTCATTCTCGGAGACCCCATTTCTGGTGATCCCGCGTAACTATCAACAGCCGAAGAAACAGTAGATAAAGAACTCATCACAGACTCGGTGTCAGACAAGGAGATATCAACCACATCAACTCCCCACAACACCCAATTTTGTGTGGCAGTTCGATGAGGTAAATCATGTGTTATCGAATTATTCCAAGGTGGAGTTCCCCCATTTGCTCTCAAGAATTTCCCATCACATGACCTAAGCTTAACATGAAACGCGCCCTCCTTTACAGGCTCCCATTCTGTGGTACGATCCGGTTTCAACTGAGCTGAATATTGTACCACCTTTTTACCCGTCATACCAAGTAGAAACGACTCATTTGTAGCACTAAGGTATAAGCCATGACAGCTTTTTAGCCTTATAACATTTGGATTATTCTCCAAGTACTCGACAGTCCAACGAGCCCTCGCAGATGACCCATTACGGCTCTGCCTAACCGTTTCTTCGTCATCATCAGCCACTAAGTACTTGTTATGAAAACTCTGTAGTCTAACCTTTTTCGCTTTATCAAAAAGGTCCATACCACTCTACATCATCAAGAATCAATAAAAAATAAAAGCAAAATTAATTAGTTTTGATTTGCACCAAATTAAAAACAAGACTTTGTGTTTAACTAAAATAGCAGTCAGCTACGCAAAAGGTCAACATCACAACATGTTTTAAAAAAATTGCAAAGAACTTATCCTGCAATATAAAAATTTGCAAACTAAATGGCTACTTTTGTTATAAACAAAATTTTTTATAAACATTTGTTATAATCTTGTATGTAAATATGTAAGAGTGCTTTCTTGATGAACTTTTCGTAAAATATGATTTTATTACCTGTCTTCCGCTCGCGAGTGGAGACCCCTTGTAAGCAGCCACGCGACTATCCGCTCTAACCCTCTCGATCTCTGGAACCGAAGAGAAGCTCGATCTTGGCGAGTCATTAAAACTCGACCGTGGCGATAGATCACTCGCAAACGACTCTTGTGAGTCAAGCACAGGCATACTATCAACAACATCCACACCCCATAACACCCAATCCCTAGTCGCGGAACGTTGAGGCAAGTCATACGTGACCGAGTTTCTCCAAGGGGGCGTGCCCCCGTTCGCCCTCAAGAACTTTCCATCTTTCGACTTCAGCTTCACTAGCCCGTCGTTTTCTTTTATCGGCTCCCATTCCATAGAACTATCTCTTTTATTCGCTGGAATATCTTGCACGACTTTTTTTCCTGTCATGCCCGTTAGAAAAGGCTCGCTCGAGGGAGTCAGGTATTTCCCCGAGGAGCAACTTTTCAAACGGATGACATTGTTTTTTCCCTCGATCATCTCGACAGTCCATCTAGCTCGAACGGATGCGCCATTTCTACTTTGTCGCACGGTCTTTTCGTCATCGTCGGCGACTAAAAACTTGTCAAGGTGGCTACGAAGTCGGACAACTTTAGCTTTGCTAAAAAATTCCATAAAGTTCTGTACCTTTTTGTTATGGAATTTTTTATGAATGTAAAAGGAGTATTTTGGTTTGTTCCTTACAGATTGTAGCTTGTTGTTTTGTTGTTGTTGTGTTGTACTAGTCGTCGACGAGACGACGACTTTTAGGTGAGTTGACTGTGGCAAATGTACGTGGGAAATATTGAAAATGTGCAACTTGTAAATGTTTAGGGTGGTGCATGATGTTCAACCTACTCGGTTTTGTTGACAAATTCAACCAATTTAATGAAATTGTCACGGACACTTGGTGTTAACAAATTGTTGGTGATATATTCGGTCTTTTTTTCCCTCTCTCTCTCTCTCTTTCTTAATATAAAAACTAAAGATTAGTTCCTGTGGAAACACTAAAGTCGTCGTTTTAAAAAAGTTAATGATGTACAACGGTTAATATTTTTTGAGTGTATAAAAATATGTCAATAAGAGCATCAACTATGATAAACCTCTAAAAAAATTTATACAATTAATGCATCATCAATTTATAAACGTTTTAATCTTATCTTAACTACTTATAATGGAAAAATAGTCAAGTGGAAAGTGGAAAACTGAATTTTGGGTCAATCCCCATAATGCCCTTGTCAAACTATGGAAATCAAATACCCTTGTATAGAAATCGAATGCCCTTGAAAAGTCTGGTCAATGGCCTTAATGGATGAGTAATTATTGAATGTAAATATGAAATTACGAGTAACATGGATGAGTAAATATGGAATTACGCAGCGCTTTGATTATGGAACTATTCCAGGAAACCAAACTAATGCAAAAAAGGAACCGCGTTTTTATTTTGGGTATGTATTAATGTCTGATTCGCTTTATTTGCTTTGTTATTTAACTCATTCTTTAAAATAAATAGAAATTTTTTTCTTGATTGACAATTAACAATCTCTTCTATAACAACTATATTTGCTTTATTTGCTTTGTTATTTAACTCATTCTTTGAAAGTGGATTCACTTCGGATCTCAGTACAATGAAAGACAATATAATCCTACGTGTTCGGACACTACACGTACTTGGATGCAACCGCTTCACATCAGGCCCAAAATTATCGATCTGGAGATAATCATAATGGATGAGAAGGTATATCATGAATATATCAATAGACTATTCTGTTATTGAATTCTATTATCTAAAAAATTTGGTTATGGAATTGTAATCGTCTTCTCTATATTTTTTTAGGTCTTTAACTATATGTTGATATGTTTATTTTGCAATTTTACAGGGCGCCAAATTGTAGGCGACTATTCGAATTCGTCTGGTATTTATTCTAGCACCAACTGTGTGCAGGTGATGCCCCTGTCTTGCAAAAGTACAGTTTAGGTGAGATCCTACAACCTTCTTATTGCCTTGTTCCTAACCCAATGCGTCTATGGTTTAATAGCAGAACGTTGATCGATAAGTGTGAATATTTTCATGGTCACTGTTTTTATTTCAAACCGTTTAAGGAGATATTGTAATGTGAAACTGAAACCCTAGGCCAATTTGGTAATTTTGAAACTTTTTATGATTTTTCTTTCCCATTATGTATATGTAACATGAAGCCTTAGACGTGATTGGGATACAAAAGGGATTTCAAGTTTTGAGGTTTTTTTAATGTTTTTGTTAGATCTATCTATATTAAACAACTTTTGAAAGTTTTCTTATATACTTTTGAAGGGTTTTTGTTTCAGCCGCCGCCTGCCGCCACAATGACACAATCGGTATGTTCCATTCTTCTATTGCAGGGTCTTTTGTAGTTAACTGACTTTTACATCAAAAGTCAATAAGGATACTTGAGCCTTTAATGTGAAGGTCTTTATGACCCACAGCCTATTGAGGTGTTTCTTATATTACTGATAAATATGAAGCGAAACTTGTTATTAGCCCTCATGGCATATTGCGATTAATTGTTTTTGTGATATATATTCATTTACTATGTATGAACATCGTTCTTACTATCTGATTTAAACAAGTTTATTGTCTTACCTTTTGTTCAGAGGATGATACAAGCTTACATACTAAGGTTAAAATACCTATTCTGATGGAATTCTATGATCATATATATGATCTTTATTGGCACTTTGAATGTGAGTACTAGATGTATCACCTAACTCTAATCTTGTGTCATTCAATATATATGATTTACTTGCTGAACTTGGTCGTTTCTTTTATTAAAAGGTGGTACAAAATAATACAAGATTCTCATGGACCAGTTCCATCATGTTTCTACTGCTTTTTTAGAGCTTAATGGAAGGTCGCATTTACATAGTTTTAACTATTGTTTGTAGTTAAGTATCTTGCATTTCCATCCTGATCCAAAAGTCTTCAACTATTCTACAGTTATCAGGAGGCAATCGAGGATATTACCATGAAAACGGGTGCAGGAATGGAAAAATTTATATGCAAAGAGCTACATACTGTTAGTACTTCAACTATTTGTGAAGTATAGAAACAAGATACTTCCGAACACTAAATCAAAAAATTATAACATGAGGCTTTGAATGTGGTTTTTTCTTTATTGACTTGTCTGTATCATCAAAAGGATGACAAAATGATTGAGCTTCTTGCTCTCTGTGAGTGCATCTGCATGCATGTAGTTTTCCTCCGGTAAAGAAGTGTGTTTATTTGGGGATTGCAGGTTGACAATGTTAAAGACTATGATGACTATTGTCATTATGTAGCGGGACTTGTTGGAATAGGACTGTCAAAACTCTTTCATGACTCAGGCAAAAAAGACATGTTTCCTGATCCCCTCTCAAATTCGACGGGGCTCTTTCTCCAGGTAATGTTTTTGGTCAGCTGATTACAAAACCATCTTGAGCATGTATCTTAACCACATATATTATGTTAACTACATATAAAATAAAAACCCACACCCTTGAAAAGTGAAAAACTGAATTTTACTTAAGGAAATTCATTGAAAGGCTGGCGTTGAAAAACAAAATTTTACTTAAGGAAACTTCAATGAAAGGCTGGCGTTTAACTACATTAAGGCAAGTATTGATTATGTGGAAACTAATGCAAGAAACTATGGCTGGAAACACAAATGTTTTTGCTGGAGACAAAAACACACTATATTTCAGCAACACATGTTTGACATAATTAATTTAGGGAACACAATATATGTATATATCACACGGTTTACTTTGTTCATTCGTATAACTAAACATTCATTATTCATTAGAAACTTATATGATTTCATAAAACAAATATGGCAACACAACTGGCATGTTCATTCGTATAACTGGACATTCACTATTCATTCAAAACTTATATGATTCCATAAGTTGAAACTTATGAAACTATAAATAGCTATAATTTGGTGATTTGTATTCCATTGCCTATATAAATAACCATAAGGTGCAATGCCATTTCGTTTGAAAATCAATTCGAATAGCAAGAAATGGAAGGGAAAAAGGTAATCGACAATGATCCAAGACCTTTTTAAGTAACCATCTAAAAGAAGATGTATAACTTTTTGTTTATGTTAATTATGCTAACTACTAATTTCATAGATAAAACTTCGTATGCCTGATTTGTGTTTGATTATAGCATTGGTAATTGAAGCAAAATTGTCAAGTTAATAGAAAAAGGATGGACTCAACTGGAAGGCAAAGATCATGGAACACAGACACATTCTGCTATCTTGTCCGTTGAAGTATATTCAACACTATCTCATAGAAAAATAATAGCTAAGAACCAAGGTTCAATTCTTTTTTGAAGTTCTCTTATTCACAAAGGATGTGTTTCAGGGTAGAAGATTCAACATCGAGATTTTTTTACACTAAAGAGCCTGTATCAGCTAAACTCCGAGCCATTGCTTTATGGGAAATTTCAATTCATGACAAGGTACACCAACTATTGTAGACGATGTTCAAAACACCATTCATAATTTGCATTTTGCTCCTTTTATGTGGTTTAGTCTGTATAAAATCATCACATGATGACAGTTTAAATCTTGATCATGTGGTAACTTGATGCTATTCCCCGCATTCATGCATGAACAAGCTGTCGTATTTAAATAAATAGATACATGTATCTAAACATGAAACTTATGATACCACATGGTGGTTGTTGCAACAGCAGCCAAGCAGAGGTAATATTGCTTGTAAATTGAAACATTATTTTGAGTAGTTGAAATGGAAAACTACCCAGATAATCATGTGCAGGAGCCTTCAAGAAATACACTTTGGGATACAAAACTTAGCAGGGAATCAGGGATGTTTGAAGTTTGTTTGACTCACTTAGATTAAGAAGACTTCGAGTTATGACTCACTTAGATAAGGAAGAAAGATCCAAAACAGAAACTTGGGTAACTATTCGAGATATTGGAAGAGATTGAAAATGTTCTCCTAACAACGAAGCAAGAACATATTAAAGCTACACAGCAAGCACACACACAAAATTTGAACAAATTCTTAAATCTCAAGACTTACTCGAGGGGGACAAGTCATATAAGGTGCTACCACAAAAGTTCTTGATTTGCTTCTACGTCGGCTTTTTGCTAATCAAATGCTTAGTTAGAACAAATAAATATCGTCTGTATTAAGAACTTTTTTTAGTAGCTGTTGCACTATTCATAATAGTTTTGTTATTGGATATTGTAAATGGTTATAATTTGATGCACTATATGGTTTGTTGATAAAAATATGAATTATTTGGTTCAAATGGGAATAGAGAAAAATGTTACCTAGGTTCGCCATGAGCTCAACAGAGAAATATATTTGCGACATCCTACGACTCAAGTTGCGACGTCTATAACATGTTTTATGCGACATCAAGCGAAGATAATGACAAAAGGCGAAGCTAAATGTCTGCCGCTAGGAATTCCGTTGCTATGCACGGGTACTCGCCTAGTATTCTAAACATATTTCTATTATAGATAAACCAATTCATAAAACTTTTCATATAATAAAACACAACTAACATTTTCAAAAAGAAATTAAAAAATAGTTTATACCTCTCCAAGATCTTAGACGTTTTGATACGCATGGGCTCGAGCTCATGGCCTATTTAGGTTTTAGGGTTTTACCCTATTTTGTCTTATAAATACTTTTGTAATCATTTATTATAATCAATCAATCAAAGTTTAAAATAAACAAATCTCTAGTTTTTCTCTCTATTTTCTTAAGGAGCTCGCACACGCTAAAAGTGGTGCCTTATCCCGATACAACCCCTAACTGGGTCGTATCAATTGATGCTTTCATTGAGAGGGCTTACGATTAGGGTTTCAATTTAAATATATATATATATATATATATATATATATATATATATATATATATATATATATATATATTGTTCATCAGATACTTTTCATCGACTACTATTCACCTGAGTTACTGTTCACCGGCAGTGTTCCCTGTACTATTCATCGTTACTGTTCATCAGAAAAAAAATTATGTTCTTTCGAGTTACTGTTCATGGCATCGGACATCAACGATCGGGACGCACTATCTAAGCTCTTGCAAATGGGTACGGTGGTCGAATATTAGAGTAAGTTTGGGGTACTTATAATTCGAGTAACGGGGATCTCTGAAAACTTATTTAAATCGTTTTATATCTCTAGACTTAAACCAGCTCTACAATAAGGTCAAACCCCACAACTTTAGGTGAAGCTTTTTCATTAGCTCGTGCAACGGAAGCAAGCTTCACGGACCTTGATGAGACGAAAAATGTTACGTTTTTAGGGGTCCGTTTGAGTCTTAATTCGTATATTATTGGATCGGATTTCACCCAAAGTCGTTTCTTTTCTCATTTTAGGTACTTTTGAGGAGAAAATCACAAAAGAAGCATTTTCGGGCGTTTTCGGAGTGAAAAAGTGCGGAAAAC
>LBNU01017321.1:49793-92849 GCA_014162995.1 Artemisia annua
AAAGAAGGGAGGGATGGAGGGAATTGGCGTCACAGCATGGGGCAGTATATGCCGTCAGCCGTATTCTCCACATTACACTTATTATAATTAATTTAATCCTACCTTTATTGTATATTTAGTTGTTTATGTTTCAAATGAGTTTGAGTAACAATATTAACTCAAATATACGATGACAAAATGTCTTGTGTTGACCTGTTATTTAATTTGTTATTTAAGAATATATTGTGTATCTGATGGAACAACGTTTATATTGTGGTCATACCTTATACTCTAGCCTAGTGTGGTATCTTTCCGGTTATCAGAGTGAAGTACTTTTTTCTCTACATCTCTACTGTGATACTGATAATTGAGACATGGTTATAAGCGTCTAGAAATAAGATCCATCCAGTCTCATCATATTCAATTTGCTCCATATACAATATAATTGTCTAATGTGGATGGTAATAGTTTTTTATTTTTTTTTTTTCTTTTTTCTTCTTCTTTTATCTATTTTTTTTATTTTTTAGAATAAGGTTAATATATGAACTTTTCCTGTTTTGTTCATTCAACTGTTTTAGCATAATTTGTCCTATGTTATGGGATGTATTTCACTTTGTCTTTCTTTTTAGCATACTTTGATACTTGTTTGTCTTGAGTGTTACTCGTGATTACTGAATATGTTGCTAACTATTCATCTGTACTATTTCTATATGGTTGATATGTCATTGTTTATGTACTTACTGTATATCCGTGTTTAATGAAGTGATATGTTTTTTCATTTTACTACTTATAAGATATTAAGACTAGAATACTTACTCGGCTATATCTTTATATGTATTTTAGATTCACGGTTTTGTTTATACGCTTGGGTAAAAATCAGTTATATAGGTAACAGTGAAATCGTGAAAATTGATATGCGCGATTATTATTCGAATTTTTTTCAATCCGTCGTGAATATTATGTTCATTGCGTATAGGGGTCATGCTATAGACTGTTATCGGTTGAACAGGCTTTCGTGATTAGTATAATCTTGACGTATCGTCATACTGAGTAGAGGTAGGAGCTTTAATTATGTAGTTAATGGGAATTGACACGCACTCCTACGGCTTTTAAGGAAGATTATACACATGTCATTCACGCATAACTCACATACTAATTAAATTTAACATGATATCATGATGAGTTTTGCGTCGAGTAATGAAATCTAAGTAAACACTACTTTCCCCACCATTGTTTTCTCAAAACTTTAATTTAATTCGCATAAGTAGATACTTGGGTTAGTTGACTAGCAACTAATTCCGCCCACTCCTTCAAAACCGAGATTTTACTGCTTTCATAAAAAACATAAAAATACAAAAATAATCATCCTCCACCCTTAGACCTTAATTAGAGTAGTCTTTAACCTAACGAACACTATTCCCTGTGAGAGAACGATCAATCCCCCGGTACTTGCCACTACACTATACTACATCGGTCAGGTACACTGCCTGGTGGGGATTGTAAGCCTCTTGAGATCCCTTAAGAGGTAAAACAAAGTGCGTAAGCAATCCCACGAGCATCAGACCTACAACTTTGGGAACTGTTGAGGTTGAATCCTACAACTTTGGGAGAAGCCTTACCCTTGGGCCGCATAACAGAAGAACGTTTTGAGGATCAACAATCGTCTTCTTTTAGCAACAAAGTGAATAGTAGCAACAACGGATCGCAAAACCAGAAACCTACAACCGTCGTTAAACTACCTTTGTTGACAATGCCACCTAAAACTACTGTTGAACCACCTCCACTGGAAATCATCAAGAGAAAGAAAAGAGATGAGGTGCCTCTCGTGTAGATGAAATCAAAGTTTTATGTTGTGATTCAAGTTGGGCAGAATAAAGTTGTATATGGCGGGCTGAATTTGGACACCAGTCATGTAAATTATGGACAACCTTGGCAAAGCTTTTTGATGTACTTTATGCTGTATTCTTATAATCCAAAAGAGGGTGAACTACAAGTGAAGGTGTGGGATCCTGGAACTACATGAGGCGAGATTTTGAAGCAACACCTTGAGGACAAGGTGATTTCCGAAGGAGTGGGGAATGATACGCCTTTGGATAACTATATTTTATTTAGTCGTATTCGAGTCATATTAGGAAAGAGTCATGTGAGTCATTATCTAGGAAAGTATCTTTTATTTTGTGAGTTTATCTTGTACCGACTTATGATACAAGTTAGTGTTTATTCGGTATTTATATACCGCGTCATTCATTAATTAAAGGTATGATTTGTCTAATAAAAATATCTCTGGTTTTCTTCTCTAATATTCTTAAGGAGCTCGCGCCCGCTTGAAGTGGTGCCTTATCCCGATACAACCCCTAACCGGGTCGTATCATGTTTTCATTCCACCTAGGATTAAAATGGTTTCTCACTATGGTTTACAAATTTATAAACAACTTTAAAATGTTTTAGACCTATTTAAAAACCACAATAGTGGATGCGCTAATAGCAATCAAGTTACTTTTGTGAGTGTTTCAATTAAGTCATCCAAATTTTATATCAACAATAAAATCATCTAAGTTATAACTATTTTCAACAAAGTTTCAAAAGTGTTTTGTTCATGTCACTTTAAAATAAAAAATTCATAACAATATAACACTATTCAAACTTTAAGATACTTTTATAATCAAAATATACAGTTACTAAATATGAACAAATCTTAAATTTAGTTTCTGTTTGATTTGATGATTTTCATCTTAAAGATTTAATAGATTAGATGCATGTAATAATCGAGTCCTCTTGACCTCTTGTACACGTTATTATCTATGCGACGTGATAATTTATAGTATCTCATTTACACAAATACTTATTTTGCTTTAGACTTGTCGACTAATATTACACATGGTGTAGAATAAAAAATATATATTTTTTTTAAACTTTTTTTTAACAACAATTATCAATTTGTTAATATATGTACAACAAAATTTATCATATGTTATGAACTGGACTTAAATTTATCCTCACACAAATAAGAGGTACAATTAGGACACAAATATTTTAAGATATTTTTTTCATCATTTAAAGTGTGTTGCTAAACGTGAATAAGAAATCTACATTAAATCGGGACATTATTCGCAAAATCTTTGGGTACGTTTGATGGGTTTTGAAGATAGGATTGGAGTTGGTAGTTAAAATCACTGTTGCAAAAAAAGTCTACAAGGCCGATTAATCACCGCCTAGACGCTACAGGGCCATCAACCTTGCCGATTTATGTAACTGAGTCTAATAAATAGGTCAACCATGGTCAACGGCGATCAACGGTGGTCAATGGTGGTTAAACTTGACGAAAACCTACAAATCTTGCCGGAAGTACCCAAAACTCGCCGTAAACTTATTTTGATCACTTATAGTAACTGTTTAAATCTATTACATGCTGTTTTTCAGAAAAAATATTGCCGAAAATACCTAAAACTCGCCGGAAATACCCAAAACTTGCCGGAAATACACAAAATTTGCCAGAAATGCTAATCCGATTAATCACTGATTAATCCCGCCTAGACCGATTACAAGCTACAAGGTGGTCGACCGCCTCACTGCCGATTCACGATTTTTGCAACCTTTGTTAAAATATGAGTTTGGTTGGAGGGGTTGGTTAAGAATTAAGGATTGTATTAACAAAACCAAATCCTGACAAGATAGCATGGTGGATAAAAGTTTTGTCAAAAGTATAACGTAATTGAAAAAATCACATGTGACTTTTTCAGACGTAAGTGAAAGAAAAACGAAAAAAAATTTCGTCGAATGTATATCGAAGTGCCCGTCTACTGAAATACTAGTCGCGATGCTTTTTTTTTTCACTTGACGATTTACCGTTTGCAAGATATTTTATTTAAAAAAAATTGTGAAAATTTTTTTTTTTTTTTTTTTTTTTTTTTTTTTTTGATAAAAAAATGAGTAACTATGATTGGTTTATTAGAGCTTTAGACAGTTTTGGTTCTACATTAATCTCAACTCTAACATGGCTTGCTTTTAATATCCGATGGGACCACTTGATGTGTCGGTCTCTTTTTTTTTTTTTATGTCAATTATAAAATAATAATTTAGATTAAAATTTATAATTAATAAATATTCTTTTAGTTGTTTACAGAGAGGTCTCATATGGGTGTTTAATAAGTGTCGTCACACTTATTATCTTGTTTAACTATATTAATTTTTACTGGTTAGCTGTATTTTTTTTTGGTTCTATCATCTTTTAATTATCTTGTTTAATGGAAATGAGGCGTCTTGTATTGTATTTTGGTCTTATCCAAGGTTTTCAATAATATGTTGTCTTTCTAAAAAAAGAAAAAAAAATGCCGTCCCACATGGCCTCTACTTAAGAAAAACTCATTTTTTTTTGTTTTGCATATATATACGTATAATATTAAACATATATGAGTTATATAATTCAAGTTTATATGTAAGTTCTTTTTAGTTTACAAGTGTAATAAAGCCTCTTCATTGTTATTGCTTAAGACAACCGAAAATCACAAAACAACTCTTGATAGTTTTTTTTTTTTTTTTTTTTTTTTTTTTTTTTTGAAAGGTAAATTTCATTCAAAAAGCACCACGAGTTGTCCTCGAAGAAAGGACACCCGGGCAAACAAACGAGATTACATCAAGTCTAGCGGATATTTACACCAAACATTCCAATCTATACCTTTCACATTAGATCTATTTTTAAACCAAAAATACGAAGTCATTTTGATGCTCTGTAGCACGTCGCCTTTTACCTTGAAAAATACGATCATTGCGCTCATTCCAAATGGTCCACAAAGTAGTAAAGATTATACCTCGCAAAATGTACTTAGCTTGCTTGGTAAGCGGCTGGCTCTTGGTTATCTTCATTAAGTCATTAATATCAAAGACAATCGACGGGGTCAAACGGCACCATGAATCCACACGGCTCCAAATCTCAGCTGCGAAGAAGCATCCCGTAAAGATGTGAGTATACGTTTCAGTGTCCGTGTCGCACAACCCACATACAACGCTTTGAAGGTTTACTCCACGTTTGTACAATTCGACTTTGGTTGGTAACCGATTAAGAATCGCTCTCCAAACCATAATCTTACACTTTAATGGAGTCCAACACTTCCATTTCATTTGCATATCAATGACTGGTCTCGAATAACTAGATAAAAGTCTTCTAGCGCTGCTAATTGTGAATCTGTTTGAGCCGCTAGCTTTCCATCTCCATTTGTCAAGACCACCCTTCCAAACATAGTCATAAATATCCTCCATTAAATTAAATAGATCGGAAACTTCGACATCAGAGGAAGGTTCTGCACGCCATTCCCACAACAAAGACTTAGAACCAGAAACAACACGTATCCTGTCCGCGACAACAGCCCATTTTTTCGTTTCAAGTCTGAATAAATGTGGGTAAGTTAACCGGAGAGGTTCTTCTCGCAGCTACGAATCCATCCAGAAACTAATAACCGACCCGTCTCCCACTATTCCTTCAAAATAACTCCCAAGGGTTTTTCCGGACCAAATCTTTTTTTCGCCAATCTTTACAATTTGTTTCCAACATCCGCTAGCCGAAGCCGTACACGGAAGTAACGACCAATTTCTACTAAGCCCATAACACCCGATCACCACTTTCTTCCACAAACAATTACCTCCGGTTTTAAAACACCACGCCCATTTAAGAAGAAGCGTGTCGTTAACGTCTTCCAATTTAGAGACTCCTAAACCACCCTCCTTTTTAGGCGTTGTAATGATATCCCAAGCAATCCAATTAATCTTTTTCTCTACACTACAACCCGCCCATAAAAACCGTCTCATAATTTTCTCCATACTCTCTATAACCGCCTTTGGCGCTTTATAAAGAGAAAGATAATAAATAGGAAGGTTCCCCAAAACTGATTTAATAAGAATTACCCGGCCACCAATAGATAAATGCTTCGCTTTCCAACCGGTTAGGCGATTCTTAAGAGTATTCAAAACCGTATCCCAATTACTAATTCGAGTCATCTTTGCGTCCACTTTAATCCCCAAGTAAACGAAATGAAAAGCCCCTTTTCTACACCCCAAGACTTCCAACATACTATCAACCTCCCCATCTTGCGTACAAACCCCGAATAAGTTAGATTTGTGAATGTTGATACGAAGGCCCGAGCATAAGTAGAAAATACGAAGAATAGGAGCCGTGTTTTGGAGATTCTCTCGGGACCATTCACCCATAATAAGCGCATCGACCGCAAAGAAAAGGTGATTAAGATCCGTATTGTCAACCCGGAAATTAATACCTTTTAGAATACCCAAATCTTTTGCTTTATTCAACAACCAAGAAAGACACTCCATAACAATAAGAAATAAGAAAGGCGATATTGGATCACCTTGACGCAAGCCTTTCTCACTCTTGAATTGGAAAGTTGGAGACCTATTAACTAGCACTGAAGCGTATGTCGACTCAAGAATACCTTTTATCCATTGCACCAAGTCTCGGGGAAGCCCATTTGAGATAGAGCAGATAATAAAAAGCGCCAATTGACATTGTCATACGCTTTTTCAAAATCAATCTTCAATAAGAACGCTTTTTTCTTTTTTCTTTTAAGCCACTCCAAGACTCTTGATAGTTTATGATATTTTTTTTTAGCATATTAATTTCTTTCATTCCAATACCAAATCCTAAACCATAACCTAAAATTCATATACAAAACAAACGCTCCCTTAATATTGGTTACATATCTAGAATATGAATGCTAATGTTTACGACGTGAAAACGACTTGTTTTCCATAAATTAATACTAATCTCCCTACGAAATGAATGCTGGATTTACGACGTGAAAACGACTTGTTTTCTATAGTCTAGAAACTTAATTTTCTTTTGTTTATTAGATACGTATGAATATGAATCACATTGTCGGGATAAAGTTATTAAATCCATATTTCTTTAAGACAAAAAAAGTATTTCAAAAATGTAGTAAACCGATATTACTTTTCTTAGTAAGCAAGTTCCTCGCCGAAAATAATACAGAAACATATTCACAAAAGTAAAGGATATTTCTCGATCGACGTAGTTTATACACGTAATGGTTAACATTCTGATTAGTCAACCACGAAGACACCTTTAACTCAGTCTTACGAAAAGTGTCCCTTGGATCTATAGATTCTAGAACTTCTTTTTATTTTATTTTTTACAAGTAACAATGCATTAATCTATTTAACGTATAACATATATTCTAGAACTAGAAAAGTATTGATCTATAACAATGCATCTAAAATATTTTAACATATATTTTATGTAAGCAACAAAATTGTATAGTCATTTTATAGCATAGTTGCGATAGTTTAGTTAGGTGTTTCGTGTAACATTTATTCATACAACGTAAAATTATCAAAATATAATTGAAAAATGTTATAGCATACAAGAATTTAGTGAAAAATATTGAACCATTTTGAGAGAACATTACATAATATAAAGGGTCTTCGATCTTTACTAATATTTTATACAACTTCTTATGCAAAACGTATACGTGACAAAAATACCATCACTTCGAAACACATCTTGAAATTCTTATCTCATTTACATGTCTTTTAAAATATAAGATCATCAACCACATATTGCAATTTTATAAGTTGTTCGTTACAATTTTAGTATACATAAACTCATAAAATCAAAGTTTTTTTTTTGTAGCAACATTAGGCAATTGTTTCAAACATAAATCAAAGGTTTTTTTTGTTGCGAAACTAATAAAAATCAGAAATTTAAAAAGATATTTTAGATATTATACACCCGTGTTATTTCTATCTCTCCTTTCTATTTTCATATATATATTTGTACAATGAGGGCATTGTACATCTCAAGTGGGGGGATGGGAGATAGAAATTGATATTACGGTTTTTGGTCAAAATATGTGCAAAATTTACCCAAATTTAAAATTTTTTAGAGCACATAAATTTTTTCCATTGATGATGAAGGCCGAGTTAATGCATCTTATTTGCCTAGTTTATGGAGATTTTAAGGCACTACACTACATTTTATATGCATTAACTCGTGTATTGAAGATATTGAAGACCCCTTGACTCTTGACCCTCGATTTTTGCTATGGGATTGAATGCGACTAGTGACGGGGCGATTGTGGACTTTAGGAAACTATTTGTTTCATGTCTTTTTATTTACACCCATTAAAAATTTTCCCATGTCTTTATCCTACCCTTGTCATTCGTTACCTTTAGCTTATTCGAGTTAAGGAATTGAGCAGTCATAGGTGTCTTGTTCATGGATTTGGGTAAGCATTTGTAGCTTTGTCGCCTTTTCTGGAATAATGGTATTGGTAAAGAGTGATTTAACCCCATAAGCCTTATTGTTGTGTCAACCCATTTGCCTATTAGAATAGCTGCATCTATAGACTCTAGTGGTGGAGATTAGTATCTTTGCCAAGCCTATGATAGAATACTCGCCATGACAAAGCAGTTGAGCGATCACCCCAGAATAAACACATAGATTAGTGAGAGTATGTGATTTCAATTCCCTTTTCATGAGGTGCTCGGGTTGGATATTTCTAGCTTAGGTAATTTTTAAACTCATATCTTCCAAAACATCTTAGGAGATATCTTTTTAGAAATAATTTAAAAGGTCTACTTGAGGACAAGTAGAGTTCAAGTGGGGGGATATTTGATAACGTCAAATTTACCCATGATTTAAGCGTTAATTTCCCTTTGAATTGCTCATCTTTTCTATTCATATGAAGAATATATACTTTTATTTCTTCCTATTTTGATTTCAGGGTAAAGATGAGTAAAAGTACGTTATTGATGATTTATTGGCTTAAGAATGAGAATTACGCTTAAAGTTATTATGAAGACATAAACACTGCGGTCTAGTTAAGTGATGATACTACACCGTTAGATGATTTATACCCCAAGTGATGAAGACTACGCCGTAGCAAGCAAATGAGCTACGACGTAACAGAGAAAACTACCAAGCTACGCCGTAGTTAGTAATTGGACTACGGCGTAATAATTAAGATAAGAGCCCTACGCCCGTAACAAGTCATCAAGTTACGACGTAGGAGATATTTTAAGAAGACTACGCCGTAGCTAGTCATAGGGCTACGGCGTAAATGTGTTAACGAGAGTTCTACGGCCGTAGTTTGCCTCGAGGCTACGACGTAGTGACCAAATGCGAAGGCTACGACGTAACTTATAGTTTAGCTACGCCGTAGTTATGGATAGACATGTGGATAATTACGTGATGACGAAGACCTATGACGTAGTTGTCATAAAGGTACGTCGTAGTAATTTATTACAAAGGCTACGGCGTAACTTTCCATTTAGTTACGCAGTAGTTTATAACTTGGGCACAAAGTTTGGAAGTCCAGGGGCTAAATCCGTTAATGTTGCAAGTTATAATACATGTTTTTATGTATTATAATTGGAAAATGAAGTCTTGGAATAAAAGTGAAACAATATGAGAGCTCAGGAGCCAAAGCTGGACAAGACCAAAGTCATTTAATATATATACATACACATGCGTACAAAGTGAAATATCAATTTTGAAGGGTTTTTGGTTTTCTGCTACTGCCGACAAAAGGAGACAAAGGGCAGTTTGGTTCGTGGCCTTGAGGTTTGCCCCGGTATTCGACTAGGGGATCAAAAGCATTTATCTAGCACGATATTTAATTTTACTTCGACACTCATTTATTTATTAAGTTTCATTATTCTTGATCACAATATTGATTCTGCATGATTGTTGATTGTCGTGATGCCTATTGTGTTTTATTTAATTGTTTTTGTATTTTAATTAACTAACTACGGCGTAATCATTTATTTAACTACGGCGTAGTCATTTATTTAACTACGGCGTAGAGATATAATTGATTACGGCGTAGTCTTAATTAATTAATAGTTTATTATTTGATCTTTATTTCTAGTTTATTATTAGTTTTGTTTGTATAATTTCATGGCGAGTCTTAGGACACTCTAGCTTTAAGAGTTTTGATATTTGGTAGACCTTCGAGAGGGAATGTAAGATGTGACCGTGCCCGCATTTCATTTAGAAGGTGTGACTTGGTAAGGGCTAAGTACTAACCGTAGATGTCTTCCCTTGCCATACATGTGCGAATTAACCCTAGGACCACCTACCGAATAGATATACTTGAGAAATTAGAGGGGTGTAAGATCTGACCATGCCGCATCCGCTAGACTTGTCCATGTTAGTAGAGGCACTTAATGACTCTTACATCTTCGTACCGATGAACCAACGGCTTTACAATTGTCGTGGATAGGACAAGGTGTAAGATAGATCTAGGTGATTTAACCCTCTGATCCGAAATGAATTTAATCCCCAGACGAAACGATAGTAAGCACCGTTACCTTTATCACTGAGAATAGGTTACCAGATGACCCTTGGTCACTAATCATTACCTTGATGAGGAATATATGATCTTAGGGTAGACAAATTAACCGTAGAAGTCTACCGCCTTTTCAACGGTTTGAGAATTAGATCTTAATTATCATCCCCTTAGTTGTTTGCCGTTAGTTGTTCGCCATAAGAACCATCCCAATTGGTCATTAATAAAATATATTATTAAAACCCCTTTATTATGTGACAATCGTTCTAATTAGACAACTAGAAATCAACCGTTCTTGGGACGACCTCGGTCTTACCATTCCCACACTACACGCGACCGGGTACACTGCCCGTTAGTGCATAAGTTGGACCATAGGTAGACGAGAAATTATAAATGTAAAACATGGTCAGTAAATCCTGCATCATAAAACATTACTCATTTCAAGTTTTTTTAGTTTAAAACAAAATCTCTTTGTAAATACTTAAGATAATGAAGATTCGTATAGTTTATTTTATGTATTTTGATAAGTAACAATGCATTAATTTATATCAATACATGTATTTGTGTGACACAAAAATTCGAGATCAGGTTCATTTCAGAGAAATCATGATTTTTAACGTAAATTTGCTAGGTAACAAACATCCACCGGGTTTCAGTAAACTCCAAAAACCCCCTAGGTCCGCCCTGTATATAAGCTTATCATCCCAACAAAGTTTATAACAAAAACTTATTTTATAACTTCAAGCTCTTATACGTTTAACATATCTGATGGTAAAGATGAGCTTGTTAAGGGTAGTTTCATGAAAGATTCAAGGTGCATTTGGGTTGGTTTTGGTAATAGGGGAATGTTTATGACCATATATAATTGCTCATGTTTGGTTTTGATGAAAACGAATTATTTTCTGATCCTTGGCTCTACAAAACCCATCCCCAATGCTATCACTTCAATAGTCATTCAATTTAACAAAAAATAGTATGTGTGACAACATGCTTTACAAAAAAGTATTTCCAAAACACAAAGTACATTTAATTAAAAGAAAATGACCGCAAGAGACTTAACTAGAAATGTTTTACACGTTATCGAATTTGGACTTTTGATCCTCGTAAAAACTTATGAAGGCTCCGATTATCTCACAATCCACAACCACAAACTATCTCACATGTTCTAAACAGGATTTGAACCTATCCCTTTGATAGCTGACCATGTAGCTTAATACACGGCATCCGTGCAATCCACGTCATCTTTTAAAGACCAAAGAAAGGAAATAGAAAATATTATTTACGAAATCTAGTGACGTGACAATTTTTTGTTGAGGCACATGACTCGACAGAAACTCTAAAGATCAAAAGTTCAAACTCGAAAATCTTTAAAAAATTGACCCACGAGTTAGTATTAAATAGGAAGAATAATTAAAATAAGAAGGATAAGAAGTAACCACAACTACACATTTCAGATGCACCTACAAAAGTGGATGCATATTCCTTTAAATTAGAATTACATCTTACCATTCTCATTTTAATTATTCTTCTTACTCGATCTCTTCCCATTGACCCACAGCGTGTATTCTCGTCATAAATTTCTCTGAATTTAAACCAAGCTGGAATTGGGCTCAATAGTGGGCTGAAGAGTACTCGATAGGTTCACGGGCTTGTATCTAAATTTAAAAGTTGCATTTTTCACACATTAACACATCTCTCATCTCCCCCAAATTTCACAGTTTGAGGCCTACTTTTCGAATCAAAATCAGGTATTAAACCAATGATTATTATCCCTGTTAACATTTTTAAAGTTTATTTATTATGCATTTTCTATTATTGTTTGCTTGTGATAATTTCATCGAATATTACCAAGTAGTAGTAGATTTTATACTCAATACTCATATCTTGACAGTTAGATTGCGTTTAGTTGGTGAGCTTTTTTCAAAAAAGNCATAGTGAGAAGGTTCATGAATCACAATCTATCTGCATTATTAAAACAAAAGTCACCAACAACAAAATTCCCAGGCTCCAGGTTTGTAGAAGGAGAAAAAAAAATTGTTGATCAAAGTAGCAGACTGTATCATCATCATCTTCCGACTGGTAAGTATGTTATTTTGGCTAATTTTCTGTTTTCCCTTTTCATGCATGCATGTAGGATCACTCAGGTTGCATACATGTTTGGTGTGATGCCTTTTTTTGGTATGTTGTTGTGCATTGTTTGTTTGCTAGACTGTCCATGCCATGAAAAAAAAGGTTAATGCATATTAGTTATAAACATAGAAAACAAGTTCTCTATCTTTCCAAGAAGACTTTTGGGAAAAAAAAACAAAAAAAAAACAAAAAAAAAAAAAAAATAAAAAAAAATAAAAAACAAAAAACAAACCACTTTTAATGCTTTTTCTATTTTCTTAAGTTTTCAAAGAAAATCTTTCTAGAAAACAACCCATTTTTCCATCACTAAACAGCCTCTTAAGAACTTGGAATGTTGTTACATTTTTCATTTTCTAGTGAGAGAAAAGTAGAGAACGGTAAATTGGACTTTTTAGATTTTTAGTTAAAAGAAATGAGATTTTCATTATTTTAGATAAAATTTTCAAAAATCTGTTACTAAAGGGGTTTTCTGTTTTTTCATTTTTCTATGAAAAATTTCTTAGAAAAATGGGTCTTTCTCACCAACTAAACACATTAAAGTTTTAAATGCTAACTTAAAATTAAAAAGAGCTATTTACACTTATTAAAGAAAGAAATGTTGTATGTTAACGGGCTTTTGTTCAAAAATCAAAGATTTGTTAATATGTCACTATATCTTATCGGGTTGATTCGATAACCCGATAAGAAACTAACTAGGACCCTAACCCGACCCTATTAGTCTATCGGGTTGACCCCGATAAACCCGATAAGCTAGGTTGGACCCGAATCAACCCGACCTTTTAAGGCTTTATCGGGTTCGGGTCGAGGTCGGGTCAACCCATGTGACACCCCTAATCACATGATTATCTTATTTTGTACTCAAGAAACCGGAGTATGTCCCACTTTGCATCGATTACTTAGAAAATGGGCATTTAGTGTTTTGGCACTCAACAAATATCGTGTAATCTTAGTCGCCTAAATATATGTAGTATGTGTGTGTATAGTGTACCCATTAAAGTAGTAACTTTATGCGTCACATTATTATGTTTATTGGATCCCCCATCCGACTTACCATGCAGTGCTTGTGATAATACTATAGACAAAAATCCAAGATCAATGGGTGCGCTTCAGTACTCTACTTCATAATTTAGATGACTTTGCTTTTTCAACAATTTTGTTAAAACTTCAAAGATAGCTAATAATGCATGTGAAATTAATTACAGGTACTTGACAATTGCATTGTTTATTCATATGTGCAAAGTTTCACTTATGTTTAAACCTTCTTGAAACAAAAAGTCATGTAGACATCCACAATCATTGTGATGAGCAAAGTTTGCACCCGGAATTATTGTAATTGATTTTAATTACATATGAGACTCAGGGGGTGTTTGATAGCCTTTGAATTGGGTAATTAAGAGGAGATGTGTGAATCGGTCAGAGCAATTGTTGTTTGACGAAATAATATATGACACTGAATGAATATGAAAGGCTCTGAATCGTGCATGGCCAAAATGATGCAAAATCACACAGCGCCCCACCCTTTTCTATTTTACCCTTTTATAGATAAACTTGGAAACAGTGAAAATTGTAGACAAACATGGAAACAGTGAACTTGACAAGACTTGTGCCTGAACCTTTTAACTCATTTTTTTATTCTAACTTTACTTTTTCTTTTTTTATTTTTTTTTTTTAACAATTATTCTAACTTTACTCCAAAGGGAAATTTGTACTTTGAATGTCAATATATATTAAATAAAAGTTTATAGTTAGGAGCTTTTAAACACTAAAATGTTACTTATTTTGAAATTGATGGAACGTTATGGGTGAAGCAAATTTTCTTTCATATAAGAAGTTGATTTTATTAACGTGGGATAATTATTAATTAGTTAAAATTTATTTTAAAATAAATGCATATAAAGGGTAAATTGGTAATTTAAATTATTTACAGAGTTGATTCAAAACGATTCTCAAACGTTCATTATCATTCAGAACCAAGTTCATTCAGGATCTATAAATCATTCAGCAGCTTTGATTCACTCAGCACTTAATTATACCGTTTTATCAAACAGCCCATCAATCAGTTTCAAAATGCAATCCCCAAATTAACTTTTAGCTTCAAATGTTGTGCAGGTGACAAATTGATCACTATCTGAAGAATGAAGAAAATTAAAAAACCTCACGCCGAAGATGATACTACTGCATTTGACAATCTACCAGACGAAATTGTTTACCAAATTCTAAGTAAATTATCTGATTTGAAAACCTTATGCATTTGTGAACTTGTTTCCAAATGTTTCTACCGGACTGTCCTTCAAGTTGAAGACATCTTCTTCACTTCAGTCACTTATCCTCTCGTATACCCTCCTGATATTAGGTCGTTTCACTCTGCGATGTTGTGATATGAACCGAGTCGATAATGAGATAAAAGAACAATAAAGATAGAGTAATCGACGTTCGAGAGGTCGAATAAGCTCTCCCAATGGTTTATATTAGTGAGATAAACCGACCCCCAATTGATTAACTAATCAATATTTCGTTATCATTCAACATAATGAGAATTACAACCCTAATGCCCTATTTATAATAAAAGACACCCTAGTACTAATCTTGTAGAACACGATATAATCTTTACTTTAAATAAACACTATCTACTAATTAAATAGCGATTATACTTATCTAACTAATAAAATACTAATGATAACTATAATAATATAATATTATAGTCTAGGGTCGTATCAATACTCCCGCCCCCAAAAACACCTTGTTCTCAAGGTGTTGCTTAAAAATGCAGCCTCATCAATCCCAGGATCCCAAACTCTTCTTTGAACCACACTCTTCTCATGCCAGTCAGCAAGAAGCTCAAAATGTTGAAACACATGAATGGAAATCAGTCCATTGATATTCCATGGTCGATGGTAAGTGATCCCTGGATTCCAAGTTCTTCTTTTTTTGTACCCTCTCTAGATCACAATGAAGTCCCTCAAAAACCCTTACATCAAACCCAACACGAACTTCCAAGTCTGCCCAAGTTGTCTTCCTGATATCTTGGTTGTTTACTGATTCCAGAACTCCAATGCATGTGCGAGTGTCTTTTCCGTTCAAATCCTCAAGTTTATTGTCAGTTTGTGGTAGGTTTTCCCCACCATATCCATCAACAACTTCTGAATCTGTGACATGAACACCTTTATCACCATTGTCTTTCACCTTTTTTTTCACCTCCCCGCTACTGGTATAACTTTCCATACTCTTTTCTTCGTCTATGGTTTTGGTAACCATTGTAATATGTAGTTCTGCTGTCTTACTCTCCTTGTTCATCTCTTGGAAAGTAGTTTCCTCCATAACCTTCTTTTTCTCACGAGCAGCAAAATCATCGTAGCATGGTGCTTTTGTGACTGGTTGAGACATTTTAACAGCTGATATGGGATTCCGAATGAAAGACTGAATTAGATTCTTCAGTTCTTCAATCTTTTGATGCACTTCTTCACGCCTCTGATCCTCCTCCATTCGGTAAGATATGATATCCGTTTGTTCCCGTCTTTGCGCAAGTACTTGTTTGATGTCATATATACCCATCTCAAGATCATGCTGAACAATCGCCATCCTTAATTCAGATCTCACCGTTTCCTTATGAATCTTATAGTAATCCTGCATACTTGCTCGATGCTCTTCTATTATAGCCTGCCATATGTGTACAATTGATAGCCAGAATCAAAAGAAGATTCGGCTTTTTATGAACAGTGTTTTCTGGTGGTGAATAGTGTTTCGGATGAACAGTACTTCTGATGAACAATAATTTTTTTTAATTTTTTTTAAACCCTAGAATCGAACGGCTCTGATACCAATTGATATGAACCGAGTCGATAATGAGATAAAAGAACAATAAAGATAGAGTAATCGACGTTCGAGAGGTCGAATAAGCTCTCCCAATGGTTTATATTAGTGAGATAAACCGACCCCCAATTGATTAACTAATCAATATTTCGTTATCATTCAACATAATGAGAATTACAACCCTAATGCCCTATTTATAATAAAAGACACCCTAATACTAATCTTGTAGAACAAGATATAATCTTTGCTTTAAATAAACACTATCTACTAATTAAATAGCGATTATACTTATCTAACTAATAAAATACTAATGATAACTATAATAATATAATATTATAGTCTAGGGTCGTATCATGTTGTCTTTGAAGAAGTTTACAAGAGTGAAGTCTTTATGCATCCAACTTTCGTCTTCCTTTGATAACCCATTTCTATTCAAGTGGAAGATTAAGTTTGGAAACCACCTCGATTCACTTTTATTCTTGTCACCCACTGCAATTTACCATAACCAAATTTTATATGATAAAGAAAATAGTCACAAAGCATATAAGCAGGTGAAATATGACATTCCATTACTATGCTGGATGGATGCGATGATGAGTCATGGTATGTTGTTGTGCTGCATTGAAAAGATCCCATTGCTGGAAAAAATTTCCATTACAGATTCAGGTAAAAGGCGGATGATTTCTTATACAGTGAAAAAATTACTGAGATGAGGAATTGCGTAACTCCACCATATGAAACAATTGAGCAGAGGCTCTTAAAATTTGAAAATATGAAATTTGAAAATGTGCATCATGAGGTAGGTCAGTGTTATGTCCCCTTGTTGAAATTGCCAATTTCTGGGTATACTATGAAGGAGGTTACTTTAATCTTAAGGGAGAGGATCAATCTCCCTGTTGATACTAGTCTTTTGAATACTCATATTTTGGATGATGGCTATGAAGATGAAGAGGAGTGCGCATATAATGAAGCCATGAAGGAGATGTTAAAGGAGCTCAAGCACCAGATGGAGATGCCCATGCATGTAGTCTGAACATTTTCTTGTCAGTTTTTATTCGAATGCGTTTATCAGATTTTGATGTGTGCAGATTGTGTTATGTTTTTGTATAATAGTAACTTCTGTGAGGATTATAAACTATTATGCACATACTGGTTTGCTATAGGTGTGAGTTAAGATTTTGATACACGTAATTCCGATGCTACTTTTAAACACTTTTCTTAAAAACATCGACTGG
The DNA here is from genome assembly GCA_014162995.1 of Artemisia annua. Classification (NCBI taxonomy): domain Eukaryota; kingdom Viridiplantae; phylum Streptophyta; class Magnoliopsida; order Asterales; family Asteraceae; genus Artemisia; species Artemisia annua. The sequence goes on from LBNU01017321.1 coordinate 67,264, forward strand.
AGCTGACATTCTAGCTTGGTTGCCTAAGTGGGATTGACCGTTCTATCTTGTATTCAAAACTAGGTAATTCTCTTTGGCCGTGCTTAGCACGGCCCAAGATGGTCCATGTTCGTTTTTTTAAAGTTGAGCAAGTGGTTTACACGGAAAAACGGGTCTTTGATTTGACGGTAGTTGTCTCACTTAAGTGGTGAATATCGAAGTCTCATCCTAATCATATATGTAGAGGAGGATATGCATGTTTGTCTTTTAAAGTTGATGTAAAATTATTGGATGAAATTATGCCAAAATGTATCAACTTTTGTAAAATGAGCAACCACTAAGTTTTTGTAGTTGTCTAAAATCTAAACACAAACGCAAATCAAAACATTGGTTAACTGATTTTGTAAAATAGACTGATCACTTTGTTATAGTGCGTTCAGAATTTTGACTGATAAGCAACGGTTTGAAGGTTTGGCATCGGTTTTACAAAAAAACCAACACATTCGAGCAAAAAAGTTTAAGAACACAAAAACTATATTCGCCTTTTGAGTTCAAGGCAAGTATTTTTTTTCCCATTGTCCTCTTGTGTTATAATTTCTAACACGTGTAATATTCTAAATCTTTTAAAATAATAAATGCAATGTAGATAATTAAACATGACCGATCTAACCAAATTGTGCAACTTGAAATGGTAAAAAATACCATTTTTGTGAGATGGTATAAATGCCATTTTTGTGAGATCTGAGCCATTGGTCTGCTTTTATGTTGGCTCTGATTCAATTGAATGAAAGAAGTCTTTAACGAACACTCTTTTTTTATATACCGGTTATAACACAACTTGAAAATATTGTTGCACGGCATTTTGCTTGGCTAGTGAAATGATTTCCAATCCAAAATTCTTATTTAAACTAAATTTAGGACACGTTAAGTTGTTTAAATTTTAAACGATAATAATATATAACTGAAATTTTAAAAAAAATTAATCGTGTATAAATAAGTATTATAACTAATATATATATTGCATAGATATTATAACTAGTATATATATAAAAGGTCTTAACTATTCAGCTTATTTTTTTCAACCTGATTTTCCTTGTTATTATCTTTCATTCGCATATTACCATCGTCTACACTAATTAAAATCTTTCTCTTTTAAGTAACATTTCAAGTTTGATTCAAAATGTATAAAGAACCTGAGTGGAATCTTGATTGCTGCGTATAAAAGATGATATCTTTTGGTCGATTTTCACATTTGTTGTGTTAAAACTTAAAATTGATTGATCATACTAGGTGCCCCTATAGTTCAAGAGTTAGTGATATCGTATTATCGATGGCAAAAATATAGGCTATGTTTGGCACAAAGCTTTTTGGAGCTTTTTTGGGCAATGAGCGGTGAACAATGAGCTTTTTGATTTTTAGTGTTCGTTTGGCATGAGAGCTGTGAGCTTTGCTATTTTTTAGGAAAGCTCATTTTTCCAATGCTTCTTTATGAAGCTGTGAGCTTTTTTGGCTATTGCTCACAGCTACTGCTCACAGCTCACTGCTACTTTTGCCAAACATAGCCATAGCACCTTTCAGATTTAAAAGTCGATAGAAAGAAATGGATGGGGACAATTTTATTACTTTAATCATAAAACAAAATATGATTATTTTAGTTTTGTAAGCATTTCAGTATTCTCTTTTTCCTATTAATTTCTTTACAAACGCGTATAAGTCGTGGGGTTGACATTTACTTGTTCAACCATGCAAAATTAAGCTTCTTCGATCTTTCCTATTTTGCTTCATTTCGTGTATATATCATATTCCCACTTTCATTTCTAAACTCATAACAATCATAAAAATGGACCCCAAAAAACCACCTTACAATAATCCGATCCCCGATGACCAAGGGCCGTCGCAACCACCATCTATTGGTGATATTAGGACATATATGGTTTCTCAACCAGGCAGTGGTTATCCATATACTTACAATCAACCACCGTCCTTGAACGATGTAGGTCCACGAGAACCATCTCAAACTAGTGCATCAACTGGCCATCAGATGTCTGAAGTGCAAGGCGGGATGAGTTTAACTGGAAGTAACTTTAAGAAGCTACATCCCAAAACATTGCACGAGGGTAAAGATGTTAAATGATATAGAGTTAGAGTTCTGAATGTTTGTCCATGTGCATCTTCCACCCAATTTCTGAATTTATGTTTTGAATGCATATGTGCGTGTGTGTGTGCGCGTGTGCATGTGGAGCTTCCACCCAATTTCTGAATTTATGTTATGAGTGTTTTGATGTTTACAAATTTTGTCCTAAATAAATGTTAATACAACATATTTGTTGATCCAATTTCTGTAGAATATAGTTACGTATGTAGGACATGATTGTTACCTATTTGTGCATATAATGTATATGTATTAGTTCAACTTAAAGAAGCTAAAGAGAGCATCACCAAACAAGTACATACTGACTTCATAACACAAAGTCAGCACTGTTCAACAACACAAACATGAAACATCCAAACGCCCCTGCTAAATACAGTCTTCTCCACAAAGCAAAGATTCACGGTCATGTTATGTAAATAATTAATGTATATATGTAGGCATGTAGCTAGTCGATCATTTTAGATAAACAGAAGGAAGATTGTATATAAATAGCTCAACATGGGTTTATTAGTCTCAACTGTAACAAACTTATGAATAACAGAATATCGTTCTATAACTTTACGCTATCTGAACTCTTAGAGTGCTCATTTACCTTTCACCTCCGCCATTTTGATCTTCTTCTTATGCGATATATCATAATCGACGTCTTATTCTTTTATTTGTGTTAACTCAAGCTGTACTCTTTGATGAGTCTGATAAACACAGACTCTGGAAAAGGTACACCCATCCTCTCGGCCAATACCACTACAACTAAGACTTCTTTATCCTTGACGACACCCCAATACCCATATGCAACAAATTCTGTAGGGCATTTATGAGTTCCTCCTACTCATGTATTTTTCTCCATGCCATAATTCTGGGCTTCAATGGCATAAAGCTGATACTTGACTATTACAGAGACCATATTCCAGACATCTTTTGATGTTAGTTCTTCCATACAAAAATCAGTATCCTCTATGCGGTGCTCCATTTAGTTCTGTTGTGGCTCATACCAGAGGCCCATATATTCTTATTTAGACATCTAATGGATGGATGCGATGATTAGTCATGATATGTTGTGCTGCATTGAAAATATCCCATTGCTGGAAAACATTTCGATCAATTACAGATTCAGGTAAAAGGCGGATGATTTCTTATAGTCGGGAAAAAAATACTAAGATGAGGAACTGCTTAACTCCACCATATGAAACAATTGAACAAAGACTCTTAAATGGTGGAAATGCGCATCATTATGTAGTTGAGTATTATGTTCCCTTGTTGAAACTTCCAATTTTTGGGTACGTAATGAAGGAGGTTACTGTAATCTTAAGGGAGAGGCATGATCTCCCTGATCATGTTAGTCTTCTCAAGGCTGATATTTGGATGATGACTTTGAAGATAAAGAGGCTGCATATAATGAAGCTATGAAGGAAATTCTAAAGAAGCTCAGGATGGAGATGCCCCGGCATGTACTATGAATCTTTGTCCTATCAGTTTTCAATTTGAATGTGTTTTTATGTTATCTGATGCTTAAAGATTGTTGTCAGTATGTGTCTTTTAAAGAGCTACTTCACTTTGAGGTTAATTATAGACTGCTCTGTACGCACATATTGTTTCTGCTATGGGCGAGTTGATCTTGCATTCAGAGAACTTTTTAAGACCGTAGAATGGACGACTTAGGTGGGCTGAAGTGACTATGTGACAAACTAGCTTGTTCGCGCAAGTGGGATTATGCGTTCATCTAACATCTAAATCTAATGTTTATGCAAATATGTGCAAGTTAAACTTTAATGAACTCTAAATCCACAATCAAATATATGCCGACTATACAAATATGTATCTAGTACTTTGACATGTAAGCTGCAAAAATGTAACAGTCATTAGTGATTATGATAAAAGAATCCATATGCTTGATTCTCAGTATGTCTATAAGTAACAACGCAATTATCTTTAACAGTACATCCGACATATTTTATTATTCAAAATCAAGATGAGCATCTATCCAAGACAATACTTAAAACGGAATATATTAGCTACAATTTTTTGTAGCTAACTCTATACAATTTTGTGTTATAATTTGTGGGTCACTGAGTTATTTTGTGAGTCCCTGAATCATTTCTTGTGTAATTTAGTGAAAGATTGTAGCCAATTAGTTACAATAATTGTAGCCAAGATATCCCCAAGCTTAGGTGTCGTTTGTTTTCAGATGTTTTATGTTTTCATATGCAAATCATGTTTGCAAAAAAGAGGTATATCTAAAGTTTTCATCTGCAAATAAAAAGACTTTTATATGCTTTTGAAAGATTAGAATGAAAGAGAAATAGATAGGATTTGTGTTGAAGAAGTGAGAAGAGGCAAAGTTTATGTCTAATTTATGATGAAGTAAGAAGTGACAAGAAACACTTGCAAAAAAAAATAAAAAAAATAAATAAAATAAACCTTCCCGCCTGATAAAAGAAGTGAAAAAAATGGGGAAAAAGTGCTTCTTCCAAAAAATATACAAATGACACCTTAAACTTGTGTGCTTATTACTAATAATTCCTTGAAATATTAAAATGTAAGAAATTAATTTCCACACATTTATTTTTTTTAGTAGATTATACTGGTTCATATGTTAGATAATTATACCTGGTGTTTTAAAACCTTGTTTGACCCGACCGGTTGAACAAGTAACCGATGATATTACAAGTTGTTGCTAGCCGTTTGCTATGGGATTACAACCCGAAACGAACTGTCGGGTTTCAACCTACCTGGAACGAATCAAGTTTGAAAACCGGTTTGATGCGGCGATTAAACCGAAGACTCAATCAGGTCAATCAGATAAAACATAAATTTGCATTCCGCATTTATGTTGTGTGTCAACCAAAACGTTAAATTGCAAATGTTCTCCTTAAAGTATATGTTTGCTTGACAAGTGACAACATGCCTTGCAAGATGGCTTTTTTTTTTTTTTATTATGGATTTGTTGTTTTTTTGAACGGCGAGGTTAGTATAGTGACGGCTTCACCAAAGTGACATCCAATTGGGCAGTATCGAGTTAGTAGTATGCAAATGCCTCTTAGCCGACACTTAGGGGTGATCTAGTGAAAAAAGACTTGCAATTATCATCATTAAAACGTGTGATACTCATGTTCAATTTTACCAGATGCAAAAAATCTCCCGTACTACCTCTTGAGGAGGAGGAGGAGGAAAAAAAAAAAAAAAAAAAAAAAAAAAAAAAAAAAAACACTTACATTTGTGTAGTACGTGTCACTAGGGCTGAGCATCTGTCTAAGATCGGACCAGGGCAAAGACCGGACCGAGAACCAAATTAGACCCCAAGGACCGAGGACCGGACCGAATGTGTTCGGTCCAGTCTGGGTTGTCCAGTCCGGTCTGGTCCAAGAAGGCATTATTGGTCGGTTTGTACGTAAGACCGGACCGAACCTGATCGAAACTGAAATAAAGAAAAAGTTAGGACCGAGACCGGACCGCTAATTCTTTGGTTTGATCAGTTTTTTTGATCCAGTCATTTTTTAGAGCCCTATGTGTCACGGGCTCAAACTTCGTAGATAAGTTGTAAGAAACCATAGCTAAAAGAAAAGGAAAAAAAGAAAAAAGAGCCTCTTTAGCCAAGCACCCCAAAAATCATGTAAAGACAGCCGGGCTAGAGCTAGGGTCAAAATCGGGCCGGACTTGTGGTACTCAATAGCTCCACTCTCATTTTCACATAAACAGATTTCCCCCAAATTTCACAATCAAACCACCTTAATGCAGTCGAATGAAGTCGCTTAAATAGATATATTCTCATAATCAAATGTAGGGTGTGTAGTTCTGAAGAGACTTACAAAAACAAAATCACTCATATTCGCTCACAAATTAGGTATTGTTTACTATTTCTTAATCATCATAATGTCACTATTATGTTTGTCCCTTGCACTTTCCATCATTGCTTATTTTGAAACTTACATACGAGCCGAAACCAAATAAGCTCACACACCTAAAATAAGCTTAAACAAACAACCCCTAATAAGTAGTTATGATTTTAGCAGAATAAGAGTTTTTGATATCCATTATGAAGCTGCTTATTCCAAATTATTTTTTCGAGATTAAACTATATATAAATGATTTGGGTGACCAAATTATTATTATTTATTATTGCGTTTTTTACAAAATAAGAAGATTATTTATAAGCAGAAGCATAAGCAAAAATCAAAATAAAAAATAGAATTGAGCAATCCCAAACACACCTCTAGAAATTGGGCATTTAGTAATTTACACTTATGAAATTAGCAGGACTCCAGCAGCTGCTAGTCTCCTAGCATTGTTATTAAGGATAGTTCTCACAGTAGATAAAAATTTTACAGTACGTCACTCGACAATTGCTTACCCTTCTAGCATAAAATGTCACCACCAACATTGGCAAGCTCTCTGATGAGCAAAGTTTTGTATCCGAGATTATTAATAAGGATTTTTATTATGTTAGACGACTTAAATCACTTTCAAATTGCAATGACAACACGCTCTTTGACCCTAACTTTAATTGCTGTTCATGTGACAGATTGATAACTATCTGAAGAATGAAGAAAATCAAAAAACCTCACGCGGAAGATGATAATACTGCATTTGACAATCTACCAGACGAAATTGTTTACCAAATTCTAAGTAAATTATCCGATTTGAAAACCTTATGCATTTGCGAACTTGTTTGCAAACGTTTCTACCGGACTGTTCTTCAACTTGAGGCCATTTCCTTCACTTCAGTCACTTATCCTCTCACAGACCCTCCAGATATAAAGTTGAAAGTCTCCATTTACACTACCTTGTTGAACTCGTTTGAGTCTGCTATGTTGTCTTTGAAGAAGTTTACAAGAGTGAAGTCACTATGCATCCAACTTTTGTCTCCCTATGATAATCCTTTGTTGTTCAAGTGGAGGATTAAGTTTGGAAACAAAGTCGACTCACTTTTATTCTTGTCACCAAATTCAATATCTCATAACCAAAATTTACATGTTAAAGAAAATAGTCAAGAAGAAGACATGAAGATGAAAAATAACATTGAGTCAGAATGTTGGATGGATGCGCTGATGAGTCATGGTATGTTGTTGTGCTGCATTGAAAATATCCCATTGCTGGAAAGCATTTCCATTACGGATTCAGGTAAAAGGCGGATGATTTCTTATAGTGGGAAAAATTTTACTCAGATGAGGAGCTGCGTTACTCCACCATGTGAAACTATTATACAGAAGCTCACAAATTGTGAAAATATGCTTCGTAAGGTAGGTCAGTGTTATGTCCCCTTGTTGAAATTGCCAATTTCTGGGTATATCATGAAGGGGGTTACTTTAATCGTAAGGGAGAGGATCCGTCTCCCTGATGATATTAGTCTTTTGAACACACGTATTTTGGATGATGACTTTGAAGATGAAGAGGAGGGTGCATATAATGAAGCCATGAAGGAGATGTTAACGGAGCTCAAGCGCCAGATGGAGATGCCCATGCCCATGCATGTAGTCTGAACATTTTCTTGCCAGATTTTAATTCGTATGCGTCTTTCTGCTTTTTGATGTGTATAGATTGTGTTGTTGATATGTTTTTGTTTAAGAGTTGCTTATCTGAGGTTTTATAAACTATTATGCACATATTGGTTTGCTACGTGTGTGAGTTAAGATTTGGATGCGAGTCATTCTGATAAACACTCTTCTTAAAAGCATCGAATGGAGCTGTGACATTCTAGCTTGGTTGCCCAAGTGGGATTGACCGTTCTATCTTGTATTCAAAATATAATGCTTATACAAATATGTGAAATGTAAAATTACAAAATACTAAATTAGATGATTTGTTGTGAATGGCAGCTTCGTGTATGCATTCATTGTAGGATTTGCCAGGTTGAACATATATGTACTTATGATGTTTATCATTTTTTAATTATGTTGGACTTGTGGTCGCTGTCTATCGAGCTCGTTCAACTGTTCAAGCCGGTTCAGATTGAAAAGCATCTGAAGCATAAAAAAATAATTTTTGAAACATACAATGAGCTAAATTCAAGCTTACAATGAATCGACTTCATTTCTTGATGTATTAAAATTTGTAGATATAATATACATTCTTGAGCTAATCTAGCTAGCCCGTGTTTGCATATACTTGTATATATTTGAGATGAGTTTAGTTGTTGAATAGATATATCTTAGTTGAATCGAAGCGAATCTCAAATCAAATCTTGGGTCCGGGCCATCTCTATTTCATGGGCCGAAGGCTACTTTTTTCCCTTTTTTATTCCCGGTCTACGAGTTCTGGAGTCAAGCCAACAAAGAAGTAGACTCATTCCTTTTTCATGAACCGAACTAGATGGGGTACAAGTAGCCTAAACGATCTTTCTAGCCTTTTAGTTTGGCCATGTACTACTGTCACAAAACTAAAAAAAAAACGGCATAATTTGCAAGATCTAAGACTTCCTCATCTTGTTGGATAAAAGATTTGGTCATTAAAAAAAAAAAAAAAAAAAAAAAAAAACGCATTTAATGATCCAAATGTATGATCGTATCTGACTGAGTTAGATTAAAATGTTGTTAAAAGTTAATTTTTATATCTTACTTCGAATCGAATCTCAAATCAAATCTTCTTGAACCGAACTAGATGGGGTACAAGTAGTCTAAACGATCTTTCTAGCCTTTTAGTTTGGCCATGTACTACTGTCATAAAGCTGAAAAAGGGCTTGCAAGATTTAAGACTTCCTCGTCTTCTTGGATAAGAGATTTGGTCATCTGAACGAGAAAAAAAAATAAACGCATTTAATGACCCAAATGTCTGATCGTATCTGAATGAGTTAGATTAAAAGGTCAATAAAAATTATTTTTTAAAAAAACAAACACCATGTAAGTTATAAGAGCATGCGACGCAGTAACGTATGGGGCTCACAAATCCCATGTGGCATTCGCCGAACCACTCGCCACTTCACTGGGCCCTTGCCTCGCGAGTGATTTCGCCAATTAACTGGCGAGCGCCATTTGAGAAAAAGCAATGATTTTTTTGACCTTTGCAATGCAACAGATAGTTTTATATTTTATTTTTTCTTAAAGAAAAAAAAAAGCATTTTCGCTTTGTAAACCCCTTTCCACAATCATTTTTACACACAAACAAAAATCTTTCACTTCCATTTCTACACAAACTAAAATATTATCAACTATGAATCCAGAATATGATGTTTACCGATCCGATGATGACAAAGGTGACATTTTGTTTTTGACGAAATCTTATGAGTAACATGAATCATTGCAAAAACAAGAAGCTCAAAGTTCACACTCGTGTAATGGGATAGAACGTGACTATGATGTTACTGAAGAATGTTTGACGACCGACTATTTTGGTATTCAATTTGTAGTTTTATTTGAATGAATGAAAAATTAGCTATAATTCTTAGGAAAAGTCCGCTTCTCTTTGTCTTCGAGCTTTCATTCTTCAATCCACTGATTTGAAAAAATAATAAAATGGTGAGTCCCCAAAGTGAGATTTTGGCTTAAGTTATTGAGGTGTTTTTGAGTGTGTAAGTGAGATATAAGTGAAACAAGGAAAAGCTGATGTGACGCTAAGACGAAAAAATACGTCTCTAATTAGTGAGTTACATACATAACGTAGAGATTTAGACATGATCCCTTTAATCACACCATTTATAATTTATTACACCACCAAATCCCAGTTTACACGTCTCCTTCAACCCAATAACCACTCTCAACAACACCTTCATCTTCACTCCCATTTTCACCATACCCTGTGATCCATACCCACCGAACCAAACCCCCTGAACAACACCCCCTAAACCACACCCTTTGTTCAACAACCTCTGAACCACACCCTCTGAAAGTTGTTATATATTAAAACAAGACACAATAAAGAAAGATGTAGTTTTAATAGGCAATCCCAAACACCCTCTTAGCAATCACCAAATGTAAGAAATTTAACATATCAAAAGGCCGTAAAAGCAAACTTACCAACCCAAAACTGTGGAAACATCATGGGCAACATAACTGCTACCTGCAACGCTTGCTTAGCACTCTAAAGCATGGAAACATCATTCCATTTAACATTTGGCTTCTCTCCAATAATCGTAGAATTAAAAGCTGATATCAATTTATTCTGCTCTCGTACTCATCCTTTTCGCCAACAAATTCCAGTGAATTTTCACATCATAAACTTGTGCAACTTCTTCGAGCAAACCCAATACAGTTGTAGTCACATACCTTCATCAAAAGGCCATAAAGCAACCGTGTTTAACATAACCCGCTAACCCAAAACTAATAAGGAGCTAAATTTAACCATAAAAACTGTAAAAGACTTACATTTGTTTTACCTTCGTAAGGTGACAGATACGTCTTCTTCACCAATTGTCTAAGGGCAGTAATGTGATACCTTTGTCCACCCTTAAGGATTCATTGCCTTCGGTTCTTTGTAATGTACCTGTCATAGAACCCGTTGATTAAACACTTTATAACTTAGTTTGCAGTTGTACCTACCTTGAAGATAAGAAATCCCAAAATTACATTGGTTAGCAGGATCACCAAGTTCAGTAGCGCTTTCATACATCTTTACACCTTCATCCTTCTTCCCAATCTCCCGATACACTAACCCTGCATCCAGCATCGCCAGTACGGCGGTGGTGAATTGCGTGTTTTGTAGGTTCTGGAACCCGTGGAAGATAGCTAGGATCATGATTCTAAAAGGCTCGCAAAGGCGTAAGGCTTGGTCATGCCATCACGCCACGCCTTATGCCACGTCTTTTTGTAAACTCGATATTTCTGAAATATGATATAAATATATAAATATTTCTTATTTTGTGCGCCTTATGCCACGCCTTATAAACGCAAAAGCTTCGCCATGACCGCTAAGGCGTGAGGCTTGGTCATGCCGCCACGCCACCCCTCGCGCTATTTATAACTTTGGTTAGGATATTATCAAAGATCGGTTTATAATAGAAGAAAAAAAAAAGGGCTAACAGTTACTGGGCCAAAACAACACTTGCGTTACTTATCGGGCCAGGTTTTGGGCTAACTAAATCATGCGTCAGCAAAACGACCGAGTTTGATTAAGAATAAGATTATGGTTAAGTATTATTTGTGCTAAAGGTTAATGATAGTTTGGTTGAGTGGGCTGAATTTTTTGAGTGGGCTGAATTTTTGGACAAACTATTCTAGTTGAAATTAATTTTGGGCCTCTTATAAGTGAACCGTATGGACAAGATAACTTTTTTTTTTCTTTTTTTTTTTTTTAAATTTATGTAATGTTTTTAATTTTTTTTGAATTATTATGTAATGTTTCAATAATATTTTAATTTTATTGTTAAAAAATTTGAAAATGTGTTGATTTATTTAAATGTGTTTAAATAAATGAAAAAAGGAAAAAAATGTGGTGTTCAAGTGTGCACGACGACACTAGAAACCGGTTTTATAAGAGGAAGGGTGTTTTTGGTGTTGTGGTGAATTCTGATGAAACAGGGATTGGGGTGAGGATGGAGATGAAGACTAGGAATCGAGGATCGGGATTGGAAATATAATCCCTAACATTCTGTACCCCGTTGCCATCCCTACTCTTATGAGCTCCGCTTGGTGTTTAGGTAAGCTTACACTTGTGTGCTTATTATGAATAGTTCCTTGAAAATTAAAATATAAGAAATTAATCGGCACACATTTAGTTTTTAGTAGATAATACCAATTCATGCATAAAATAATTATATCAAGTGTTTAAAAACTCGATTTGACCCGGCCGATTGAACCAATGATCGATGTTGTTACCATTGTTTTTTGGGATTTACAACCTGGATCAAACCGTTGGCTTTCAGCCTACCCGGATCAAATCGAGTTTGAAAACCGGCTAGACGCGACGGTTGAACTGATGGCTCGACCAGGTCAATTAGATAAAGCAGAATGTAGGGGGAGGGGGAGAGANAAATTCATGTAAAGATAACCGGGCTAGAACTAGGGTCAAAAAAAAAAAGAAAGGATCCTCTCTCATTTTCACATAAACACATTTCCCCCAAATTTCACAATCAAATCACCTTCCTTCCAGCCGAATGAAGTCGCTTACAAAACGAAATAACACATATTCGCTCACAAATTACTATTAGGTATTCAACTATTTTTTAATCATCATTATGTCACTATTAATTTATTATGTTTCTCCCCCGCACTTCCATTATTGCTTACTTAGTTATGAATTAAATCACTTTTACTTAGGGGTGTTTGTTTAATTGTTTAAGCGTATTCTGAAGCTTACATACAAGCCAAAACCAAATAAGCTCTTATGCCTAAAAATAAGCTTAAAGAAACAACCCTTAATAAGTTTTGTTTATGTTATAGGTAAAATAAGAGTCTTTGATATTCATTATGAAGTTGCTTATTCTAAAATATTTATTCGAGATTAAACTAAATATAAATGAATTTGGTGACCAAATTATTATTATTTTTTAAGAGTATTATTGCGTTTTTTACAGCATAAGAAGATTGTTTATAAGCATAAGCTATTAGAATTAGTTGGAGATCTCAAGTTTGGGATAGACAGTTTGTTTTCAATGTAGTAATTGGTATTCACCATGATAGCAGTGAATGGGTGAGTTTGTGTAAAAGTGCAGAAAAGAAATAGTGTTTGGCACAACGAATTTGGAGGGAAAAATAAAACAAGATATAACTGTAAAATGGATATATTAATAATCTGTTTATGTACAAAGTATTTATAAGTTATGAATGGTCACCAATGAAAGGATACAATGTTTCCTTTTTTTGTCAAAGGTCACATCCTTTCATGGATAATTGTCTTGGTCGTTTTCCAACCAACATAACTGCCATATATGTACATGTCAGCAATCCTAGTGAAACAACCTTATTGGTTGTTTAAAGTCTTACATAATAATACTAATAAATATTGTCTAAAATCGACTTAGGTTACAAACATTTGGACTTAAAATCCAACATTCCTCCTTAAGTCAAAATGTGATTCTGTCTTGATTTTTAGACAATGACTGAGAAGTCATTCTTGTTGCATGTGCCTTCAATGATCCCTTCCTTGATTTTGCTTGACTGTCCTTGTTCATAAGTGCTGTTGTTGTTGTCTTGGCTTGAGTCAGAAGTGTCTTCAAGTTTGACACCAAAGTGCTCGACCTTCTTTGTGTTCTGAATGTTCAATGCAGAGTTTCTAGTCACTAGATCTTCCCGACCATCTTGGCATATCTCTTTGTCTTTGGAAGCAAGTCCTTCTGCTTCTTCATGTGACACTCTTGCAGTTTTATAAAAGCAAATGAAAACATTCAAATAGAGGTTATAGCATTCTTTAATTTTCTGACCATCTTTCTTATCTAGGCCAAAGATCTCAGCAATATAGGAAAATTTGTTTGCAAAATCCACACCAAGGTATCCCCCTAGTGTTTCAATTCTCTTGTGTAAATCCATCAAATGGATTTCTGTCCCATTTATCTTGAGTNGAAGACCAATAGATCGAGACCAAAGAATTCAGAACCGACTTGATAAGTGTGAATCGAATCCCTAAATCAGTTGTGAATAAGAAACGATTTGGTAACCCTAATGAACGATAATCAAAAAACTATTAGAACCTTGTGAAACCAAGCACGAATCCAATCAAGAACCAATCAACAATGAATGTTAATCAGTAACCAATAGGATGATGCAAGAAACGCAAGGGACTGGGCAGCTTTATGAAAGAACGATTAAAATTTTGGGTTAGGGAAAATCTGAATGGGTGAGTTTGTGTAAATGTGCAGAGATAATAAGACTTGTACACGAAATATGGAGGGAAATATAACAAGATAATAACTGTTATTGATTAATTATGAAATCTGTAATTTACAGGCTATATATAGTTTATGTACAGACACAAAAGAAAAGTTGCAATGCTTCATGAAATGACACAACCTTTCTATGTAACTGTCATAAACGTCTCTAACCATAATAACTGCCATATTTGACATGTCATCAATTCTAGTATATCAACCTTATTGGTTGAAAATATATGTCTTACTAAAATCTGCATAAAATACATAATATGAGTACAATTACTTAGGAACATTTGGACTTATAAATCCAACATTCCTCCCTAAGTTTAAATGATTCTACTGTCTTGTAATCAGACAATGACTTCAAAGTCATCTTTGTTGTCTGTGCCTTCAATGATCCCTTCCTTGATTTTGCTTGACTGTCCTTGTTCATAAGTGCTGTTGTTGTTGTCTTGGCTTGAGTCAGAAGTGTCTTCAAGTTTGACACCAAAGTGCTCGACCTTCTTTGTGTTCTGAATGTTCAATGCATAGTTTCTAGTCACTAGATCTTCCCGACCATCTTGGCATATCTCTTTGCCTTTGGAAGCAAGTCCTTCTGCTTCTTCATGTGACACTCTTGCAGTTTTATAAAAGCAAATGAAAACATTCAAATAGAGGTTATAGCATTCTTTAATTTTCTGACCATCTTTCTTATCTAGGCCAAAGATCTCAACAATATAGGAAAATTTGTTTGCAAAATCCACACCAAGGTATCCCCCTAGTGTTTCAATTCTCTTGTGTAAATCCATCAAATGGATTTCTGTCCCATTTATCTTGGGTGGTAAGGGTCCTGGCAGGCTTCTCTTTAAGTAGACAGAATAGAACCATTGATAGGCTTTCATAAAATTCTCCCTAAAACCATTCCAATTTTGACTGATAATGTAATCATCCTCTAGTAAATTCAATAGAGCAATGCAGTCATTGAAAGATTTAATAGGGATTGGAAAATGTACACCTTTTATGAAGACATAGTCATTGTCTTCTGCAGTAAGAGAATTTTGTGGACACATGTAGTCTAGATGTCCATCTTCTTATCAAATATTACAAGTATGTGTGAAAGATACTGCCTTTTCTTTGTTGTGTTCTTCCTTGTTATGTGTTCCTTCACTAATCATCCTGAAATAGCCTTCTAAGTACTCATTGTGCCTCTGGTTCATCTTGCTTGCATCAAAAGTACAGTCTGTGGGATTCTTAAACATGGGAGTAGGTATGCATCTATTTCCCTTGAAGGTAAGTTCCAAGCCTTGTGCCTCCATTTGTGATGCAGAAAGGATATTAAGTGTAATTTTTGGTGTATAATGAACACCAGGAATGATTAGAATATCATTTCCAATTCTAATCTGCACTTCTCCTATTCCATGTATGAAAATGAATTTCTTCTGTTCTTCATTCTTCTCCACAGCAAATTTCTCTTTTAATTTTGAGAAAAGAGATATGTTACTGCAAACATGTCTATTGACTTTAGTACTCACATACCAAATCTGATTCCAATCAAGTTCATCTGTTCCCTCTACCATATAGTCTGTAGGAAGATGAATTGAATCAGAATATTCAATTTGAATGTTTGGTTTGTGAGTGGTGTTTCCAGGGCTTGCAGACTTGTTAAAATTTACTTCTGTGAGACAGTTTCTTGCAATATGTCCCCTTAATTTACATTTGAAGCAAATGTAATTCTTGTGCCTCTCAACCATTGCTTTCTTCTGTGTCATATTGTTATTATGCACACGAATTTCCTCCAATTTCCCTTTCAACATATCTTTGCACTCCTTGGAAATCTGTCTTATCTTGTTGCCCATAGTAATCTCACTGTTTCTTTTGATTTGTCTTTGGACAAATTCAGTTTGAGATCTCTGTATGTTTCTCCCAGGGTTTTGGCTCTGATGCCACTTATTAGAATTAGTTGGAGATCTCAAGTTTGGGATAGACAGTTTGTTTTCAATGTAGTAATTGGTATTCACCATGATAGCAGTGAATGGGTGAGTTTGTGTAAAAGTGCAGAAAAGAAATAGTGTTTGGTACAACGAATTTAGAGGGAAAAATAAAACAAGATATAACTGTAAAATGGATTATTAATAATCTGTTTATGTACAAAGTATTTATAAGTTATGAATGGTCACCAATGAAAGGATACAATGTTTCCTTTTTTTGTCAAAGGTCACATCCTTTCATGGATAACTGTCTTGGTCGTTTTCCAACCAACATAACTGCCATATATGTACATGTCAGCCATCCTAGTGAAACAACCTTATTGGTTGTTTAAAGTCTTACATAATAATACTAATAAATACTGTCTAAAATCAACTTAGATTACAAACATTTGGACTTAAAATCCAACATAAGCATAAGCAAATATCAAATTAAAAAAATAAAATTGAGCAATCCCAAACACCCATCTAGAAATTGGGCATTTGGTAATTTACACTTAATGAAATTAGCAGGACTCTAGAAGCTGGTCTCCTAGCGTTGTTAGTAAAAGTTAGTTTTCATAGTAGATAAATGTTTTACAGTACGTCACTCGACGACTGATTACCTTCTGACATAATATGTCACACCAACATTGGCAAGCTCTGTGATGAGCAAAGTTTTGTATCAGAGATTATTAATAAGGATTTTATTATGTTAGACGACTAAATCACTTTCAAATTGCAATGACAATACTCTCTTTGACCCTAACTTTAATTGTTGTTCAGGTGGCAAATTGATCCCTATCTCAAGAATGAAGAAAATCAAAAAACCTCACGCCGAAGATGATACTACTGCATTTGATGATCTACAAGACGAAATTGTTTTCCAAATTCTTTGAAAACCTTATGCATTTGTGAACTTGTTTCCAAACGTTTCTACCGGACTGTTCTTCAACTTGAGGCCATTTCCTTCACTTCAGTCACTTATCCTCTCACAGACCCTCCAGATATAAAGTTGAAAGTCTCCATTTACACTACCATGTTGAACTCGTTTGAGTCTGCTATGTTGTCTTTGAAGAAGTTTACAAGAGTGAAGTCAATATGCATCCAACTTTTGTCTCCCTATGATAATCCTTTGTTGTTCAAGTGGAGGATTAAGTTTGGAAACAAAGTCGACTCACTTTTATTCTTGTCACCAAATTCAATATCTCATAACCAAAATTTACATGTTAAAGAAAATAGTCAGGATGAAGACATGAAGATGAAAAATAACATTGCGTCAGAATGTTGGATGGATGCGCTGATGAGTCATGGTATGTTGTTGTGCTGCATTGAAAATATCCCATTGCTGGAAAGCATTTCCATTACGGATTCAGGTAAAAGGCGGATGATTTCTTATAGTGGGAAAAATTTTACTCAGATGAAGAGCTGCGATACTCCACCATGTGAAACTATTATACAGAAGCTCACAAATTGTGAAAATATGCTTCGTAAGGTAGGTCAGTGTTATGTCCCCTTGTTGAAATTGCCAATTTCTGGGTATATCATGAAGGGGGTTACTTTAATCGTAAGGGAGAGGATCCGTCTCCCTGATGATATTAGTCTTTTGAATACTCGTATTTTGGATGATGACTTTGAAGATGAAGAGGAGGGTGCATATAATGAAGCCATGAAGGAGATGTTAAAGGAGCTCAAGCGCCAGATGGAGATGCCCATGCCCATGCATGTAGTCTGAACATTTTCTTGCCAGATTTTAATTCGTATGCGTCTTTCTGCTTTTTGATGTGTATAGATTGTGTTGTTGATATGTTTTTGTTTAATAGTTGCTTATCTGAGGTTTTATAAACTATTATGCACATATTGGTTTGCTACATGTGTGAGTTAAGATTTGGATGCGAGTCATTCTGATAAACACTCTTCTTAAAAGCATCGAATGGAGCTGTGACATTCTAGCTTGGTTGCCCAAGTGGGATTGACCGTTGTATCTTGTATTCAAAATATAATGCTTATACAAATATGTGAAATGTAAAATTTTGAGGCAGGTTCTTTTCTGCTGAATTATGGCAATAATTACAAAATACTAAATTAGATGATTTGTTGTGAATGGCAGCTTCGTGTATGCATTCATTGTAGGATTTGCCAGGTTGAACATATATGTACTTATGATGTTTATCATTTTTTAATTATGTTGGACTTGTGGTCGCTGTCTATCGAGCTCGTTCAACTGTTCAAGCCGGTTCCGATTGAAAAGCATCTGAAGCATAAAAAAACAAATTTTGAAACATACAATGAGCTAAATTCAAGCTTACAAGGAATCGACTTCATTTCTTGATGTATTAAAATTTGTAGATATAATATATATTCTTGAGCTAATCTAGCTAGCCCGTGTTTGCATATACTTGTACGGAGTATATATTTGAGACGAGTTTAGTTGTTGAATAGATATATCTTACTTGAATCGAAGCGAATCTCAAATCAAATCTTCATGAACCGAACTAGATGGGGTTCAAGTAGCCTAAACGATCTTTCTAGCCTTTTAGTTTGGCCATGTACTACTGTCACAAAGCTAAAAAAAACGGCATAATTTGCAAGATCTAAGACTCTTCCTCATCTTGTTGGATAAAAGATTTGGTCATCTAAAAAAAAACGCATTTAATGACCCAAGTGTCTGATCGTATCTGACTGAGTTAGATTAAAAGGTTGTTATAAGTTAATTTTTAAAAAAACAAACACCATGCAAGTTATAAGAGCACGCGACATAGTAACGAATGAGGCTCGCCAGTCCCATGTGGCATTCGCCAAACCTCTCGCCACTTCACCGGCCCTTTGCCTCGCTAGTGATTTCGCCAATTAACTGGCGAGCGCCATTTGAGAAAGGCAATAAATTTTTTTACCTTTGCAATGCAACATATACTTTCTATTTTATTTATATTTTTTAGAAAAAAGTTTATACAATATGTTTTCAGACAACCATTTTTCACTCTACATAAACCCTTTTCCATAACCATTTTACACACAAACAAAAATCTTTCACTTCAATTTCTACACAAACTAAAATATTGTCAACTATGAATCCGGAAGATGATGTTTACCGATCTGATGATGACGAAGGCGACATTTTATTTTTGACGAAAGCTTATGATATCACGAATAGTTGCAACAACAAGAAGTTCAAAGTTCACACTCGCGTAATTGGATACGCGTCACGCGATTGTTTGACTTCTATGTTTTGATAAAACCTAAGTTCTATTGTAGAGCTTCTCGCCATTTGATGTGATCGATCAACTTATTTTTGTCTTTATGGATTTGATTCGTCACTAAGAAGAACTACACCTATGCCTTGCCATGTATACGCTCCTCACATTCGGTGAATCCGTTTCATGATGATCTGTTATGAGTTAATCTATGAAGTTTGGATTCAGGGAATCAAAATCTGTCGGTTTACGAAAATACCTTGGGATAATCGTTTTGAAGACGAAACTATTTGTAAATCTGAAGAGATAAACTTATATATGTCATCTTCATGATGCTATCATTCGATACATTCTCATCTGATTAGTTCATTTCCTTGTCCGCGTATGGAATACCTACCCAATCATACATCTTCCTTTGAATATCTTTTAAGGGGATACGATTGTCATATGTAACGTTCGATATGTGATTCTTTTGATGTGAATTCTGTGTGATGTGCCTTCCCTGGGTGACCGAAACCATCTTTCGATCATTGAGATCAAGTATTGGGAAACAAGATCATTCTATTGTTGAAATTCTTAAGTCTGAATTTGTGCGAGTTAAACTACTCCTTTTTCTGTTCGTAATTTGGTGTACCTTCGTTTTGTTTCGCTACCTTCTTCTTTTTTTCAATTTTCGCGGACGAAAATTCTTTTTGAGGGGGGAATAGTTATAAAACCCACATTTTCATAACATGCTAAAATACCCAAAATACCCCTAAAATACCTCTAAAATTTTAAACTTATGAAAAGGTGATTAATTATTTAAAACATTATAATACGATTAACCTAAGTATTTAATATCGTTAATATTCGAACGATGAACGTTATACGATTGATGAAACTTATGATAATATAGTTTGTATACATTTATAAACTTAAAATATCACACGAGTGAAATCTTTGGACCAATTTTGGGTTTCGAACTTGTACATTAAAATATATTGCACGTTAATATGTTATATGGGCCGAACCTAGGTAATTTTGTACACACGTTTAGATACGAAATAAAAGTTTAGTGCTTTGATTTGGGAAACAAGTTATGAAATTCCTTAAATCCCCTAAATCAGCCGAGCCCCAAATTGCTCCTCAAATCTCGACTCTTTCCATGTAAAGTTTCAATCAATATAAACTTACCTAAATTGTCTTGTGGACTCTTTGACTCTCGACCCTATCTAAACCCACGGCATCTTTTTTTTCTTCTCATTTGTTAACAGAAAGTATATACCCTTCANCACCAAGAACCTACACGCATATATGATCTGTTTTGTGTCACGTATGGTGGACTATTTGGTGACTTGTTTCCAGTCTTATTCGACCATAATTACAACATATACAGGCCCTATTATCTGGTCATTAGAACACTCATTTTAAATCACTAGTATGGACATTTAAAACTGATAATAAAACTTAAAGAAACAAAAAGAGTCACGCATGTTTATTTAAGTGAAGAAATAACTTGAATATGTATAATTTTATGTAACTTGTTAGGCTATTGTGTGCATGATGGTGTGTCAAGAACGTGGGGGCAGAAATCATGTGTTTTGTATGGTATAAAACGTGTGAGTGTGTATAAAAAGGGTAAAGGGATCTGTTTTGCTTTGTTATCAGATGGTGGGTCTCGTTATTATGGGCGTCAATAGAGTAATTGTTGTGAATATTTTTGAGTGATATTAAGTAGTCATAAAACGTTTTGTGTTAATACTTGTTTGCCTCGTTAAAACATGATTAAACTTTGGTCGCATGCGGTGTGGCGTGTGTGGAGTTTTATATGTCGACTCATGCATATGGTACGTGTTGGAATAAGGATTCAAATCTAGTCTTGGCATGTTCATTTAACGGGTAAAGGATTTAAGGGTCGAGTAGTGTTTTTGGTCTCGTTAATAAGGGGTTAGTGTGTCATGCCGATAGTGTGGTTGTTTTGGTGATCCGAACATGTTTCTTTTAATCCGAGTTCATTAATAATTGTTAATACGGATCGAGCTTCATTTTTGATTCATTAAAATGGTATAATAAATAATGAGTGACGGGGTCTAAAATTATCATCCTAATATAAGGTTATAGTATAAACCTTAAAATAATTTTAATTGTCATTTTTAATATTTAGTTTTCATAATTTACATTTTTGACCCTAAAGCTTACTAAATTGACATAATTAACTCTAAACTATTATAATTGTCATTTTAACCATTAAATATTATTAATTACCAATTATACCCATAAAGTATTAAATTTCTAATTCGGGAAAACTTACTAAATTGGAAAAGTTACTATTTTTTGGAAAGCTGCTAATATAGCAAAATAACCAAAAGAGGTAACTTACGTGATTTGAACTCTTCTTAATTCGAGTCCACTCTCTTCTAGGTTCGGTGAAGCGGGAATGAACTTTCTCCTTTCGTTTGATCTTAGTTTGTTTGACTCGGCAAAGGTACAAATATTTCGTACTCTTTCAGCAAGAGTGCACACTTTCTCTCTCTTAACTTTGTCTTTGATTTGGTATCGTGTTATGATTCCGTTTGGTCTTGGTTATGATCCTTCGTACTTGGCTCTATGATTGATGTGTTCCACCGGTATTGTAATCCAATTGTTATTCGTTTGGACTCTTATGGTATGGTGTTGACATGACCCTTTCGATAACCTTTTGTGACCTTAACCTTTGAACCTTTGTGAGACTTTGAATACTCTTTGGGATATTGTAACGGGAGGTGAAACCCTTGTGAGACTTTGAATGTTCTTTTGGGATAATATAACGGGAGGTGAAATTTCTTTTCTTAATTATGATATGGAAACATTTAAAGGAGAAACTATTTTATAACGGCACTTTTAGTATGATTTAAGATCACTTATTTATGGGATTTTATAAATTCATAAAGACCACTTTTAAAGAACATTTTATGCAAACCTTTATTAAAGATCATTTTTATGAATGCCATCTTTTGGAAGATCATTTCTAAATGAACCCTTGTTATAAACCTTTTTTTTAAATAGGTTTGTACTACAAACCTTTTTAAACAAGTGATGGGAACCTGCTATATTGAACTTTTGTTAACGCTCATTATGACCCTTTGATTTATGAACTATGGGACTTTGGAACTTGGAATAGTGAACCTTGTGGATTGGGAACTTTGGCTTTGACCTCTCCATTTTGACCCATTGATATTACATCTTTGATTGATCCTTTGACATTGACCTTTGATACTAAACCTTTGATACTGAACCTTGACTACATGACCCTTCAGTATTTACCCAGGTATTACTTATTGTGGAGTAGCCACAATCATAGCATTGGTGCTCCAATGTTATGTACTCTAGTGGGGCTGGAGAGATGTCCCCAACCATCCCTGATTGGTTATCGACTACTACTATGATTATGATTTGTTTGCTGGGGCGTATGGATACATCCTAGATTTGATTGATTGATTGATTGTTTGATTGAGACTACTATATTGACTACATGGATATATATTACATTGTTTAGTGACTGGGTATGCGTGCATTGCAACCCCTCACATATTGGGAGTTGATCACTCCATATTGGGTTACTATTAAATTAGATTGTATATTGATTGGGCCTGGGGTAAAATACTGATTCTACATACATTACATCTTACACTAACCTTGATATCTTTTGATTACCCAGATGACACCATATGTAATCCATCTTCATATACCTTTGATTATTCCTAACTCTATTGTATTGCTTTGTCATTTGTTGATATCCGTTCACTGAGCTTTTTATGCCCAGCCGCTTTCTTTTCCATGCGGCAGGTTTAGTAGGAAGTTGGGTTGTGGATGAGAGATCTTAGTTTGGGCTTAGAAAACTTCACCCTGATTAGCTACTGGCTGGACTTAGAGATGATTAGAAGTATTGATGATGGGCTTAGTGTATTGTATTTGGGCTTAGTTCTTTAGTGTTGCCTTTTGTATTTTGTATTTTGCTTAGTTTTCTATTGTAACCTTTGTAAACTTTGTTTGGTAATGTATCTCCGTTTTGCTTGTGTTCTGATTTGACTCCATTATGTTACACTTTAGCCCTTCTCGGGTTGAGGTGTTACAATTATGGTATCAGAGCCTACAGGTTTGGATCGGCGGATTCAACACCCGTAGAGCTTAGGCTATGACCTGTGAGTTTTGGACCATTAGGCTTCCACTGTAGGAACATAGGAAACCGCTTTGAGAACTTGCTTTTGGAATCCCCAATATGAACTTAAGTTTTGACCGGTAAGGAATGGGTAGACTTTAAGAGTTTGCTTGTGTATCTTTGTTTCCGCATTACTCTGATTCGTGCCTTACATTTAGCTATGCCTTTTTGGAATCATCCTTTTGGAGTTAGAGATTTTGCACCACCTAAGTTTACCACTAGTAAGTTGGAAGGCATTTAAGATTGCATTGTAATGCATAACGCTATTTTGATTTTATCTTCGATCCCTGATCTATTTGTTAATCCTTTTGACATCTCTTGGGGCATTCTGAGAATCTACATGGCGATAACGTGTTTGATGCACTCTATGTTCGTATCTTGCTTTTGGTAAATCCTCTATAAGTATTCTGACATTATTTGATTTTGTTTTACTCATCTCTTCCATCTCTGAGAAGTCGGGTGGTGTTTAACCACGAGTATAAGAGTATTTCCTTTCACTTTGAACGAAAAAGGTCTGCTAGGTTGACCTGTCTTTCCTTGGAGAGTCAACTTTGATTTGATCCTGATATGAGTTTTGATTGCTTAAACATTCGAGATGCTGACGATTGTTCTACTATGTCTCACCTTTGATGTTTTGAACTATTTGAAAATCCTCTACCATGATTTCCTATCATTGAACTTTTGCTATCATTATTTTCTCTAGAGACTCGTACGTTAGTTTCGCGGTTATGAAATTCTCTTGCACCTATTGTGTTCACCGAGGAATGAACATTATTGTGTGAATTATTTTTGGCACCCTGAAATTTCGGATATGATTCTTGTTGAACCACCAAGTTTCCCACCGGAGGATGGAGTTGGATAGAACCTGAAGATGACAAACAACGGTGACTGCCCTGAAGAATTGGTAAATTTCCTCGCAAGGCGGAAGAGTGGACGAGCAGAACGCAGGAACCTGGTCAAGACGGTGAACCTGGAGCTGATGAAGAACATACAGTCTCACTTCCCTATTCATCTTGGTTGTACTAAGATGAATTGAGAGTGGAAGCAGACTGGATGATGAGGAGATTGAAGACCGTACCAGAGATTCACATTACTCAGTCACATTCCAAGAAGGAACTACAGAAGGCTTGAGGAACCAAACTCAAGATAGTGATTTCGTTTCACTCTCAGATAGGAAGATAGATGAAGACTGACAACTCGGACATAAGAAGATTCTAAAGAGACAAATTCTTGAAATAAACCTTGTGATGAAGGAATTAATGCCCTAGCGACATGTTTCTTTCTGATGATGATTGTTTGAATTTGTTACGTCTTTTCGAGCTTCGTTTGTTTTGTCGACATCGTTTTGTTGTTGATCTTTGAATAGGACTAAACAGGAGTTAGTTTGGACTGCTAGGTGGACTTGTAGATTGTTTCACTGATTGAGATAGAGTATGATCATCATGAGGGCATATTTATATGATGCTAGTATTATGACGTCTGGCCAACGTGATAATACTTACATCATATAACGTGCACTTGTTGTGTTCATAGGATGTCTTGAGAAGTGCCTTAATGGAGACTTAGATTCTGTTTTCGTTTGCGACGATCTACGAATAGTGAGACTTTTGGGCTCTTTCGATCTGTACGTTTGATCTGCCTTATCGCCGTACGTTTTGATACGTTTGGATACGCGTCACGCGATTGTTTGACTTCTATGTTTTGATAAAACCTAAGTTCTATTGTAGAGCTTCTCGCCATTTGATGTTATCGATCAACTTATTTCTGTCTTTATGGATTTGATTCGTCACTAAGAAGAACTACACCTATGCCTTGCCATGTATACGCTCCTCACATTCGGTGAATCCGTTTCATGATGATCTGTTATGAGTTAATCTATGAAGTTTGGATTGAGGGAATCAAAATCTGTCGGTTTACGAAAATACCTTGGGATAATCATTTTGAAGACGAAACTATTTGTAAATCTGAAGAGATAAACTTATATATTTCATCCTCATGATGCTATCATTCGATACATTCTTATCTGATTAGTTCATTTCCTTGTCCGCGAATGGAATACCCACCCAATCATACATCTTCCTTTGAATATCTTTTAAGGGGATACGATTGTCATATGTAACATTCGATATGTGATTCTTTTGATGTGAATTCTGTGTGATTGATGAGACGAAAAATGTTACGTTTTTAGGGGTCCGTTTGAGTCCTAATTCGTATATTATTGGATTGGATTTCACCCAAAGTCGTTTCTTTTCTCATTTTAGGTACTTTTGAGGAGAAAATCACAAAAGAAGCATTTTCGGGCGTTTTCGGAGTGAAAAAGTGCGGAAAACAACAAAATCTCAAAAGACCCTAAAGTGCACAGAAGGTGACGGCGTCACAAGCTTCAACGTGACGACGTCAGGAACAA